>CATIWQ010116666.1:0-46388 GCA_949673415.1 Euphorbia schlechtendalii | reverse complement strand
TCCGCATTTACTTACGGTTTTGTGGATGGTTTATTTTTCCGCTTTGTGAATGATTTATTATTTCGCAATACATGAACCATGCATTTAACTCCAAAAACAACCTAAGTGCGAATATGCATAATTAAAAGAAAACGGTTTTCTATAGATGTAATATATTGTGATCACTTAAGAAATAAGTAACAAATCCCGGACTCGAATCTCTGGGTCTTGGTGGGCCGTCCCCCAGACGTTAAGCCTCACAGGACTCTAATTCCTCGAAAGAGCTAATCCAGGTGGTGACTCCACACTAAGAGATGGCGGATTTGGGTTTGAATCGATCTAAAACATTTTCGCCTTTTTCTCTTTTTAACCTTTTTCTCCTGGGTCCCCGACCCAGTACCTTTTCTTCTTTTTCAAACACCCCGGTGGACCACGCCTATGAAACCGCACGCTCTCGGCCCACCGCTCCGTGTCGTCTGCTCACAACTGTGAGTTAATATTAACTTGGGTTCAACAAAACTTACTTAGCTCATGTTGGTTTTCAAGCAATATAAACAAAGAGAAAAATGATGTATGACCATAAACACTATCAAAGATAAAAGATAGAGTTAAGGAAGGAAAACACCTCGATTTATCCTGGTTCGGCCCCTAGCCTACCTCCAATCCCCTAATACTTACTCCGAGCTTTAATCCACTAGTGTTTCTTTCCTTTACTTAAGTGGAGCAGCCTTTGATAGTGGGTAGACAAGATTATAGTAAGTACCTTTCTTACAAACTACCTCTTAACTCAGTTTGGGTACCCTTCCCAAACTGACTCGCACAATATTTGAATGAAAGTTTAACGAATAGAGGAATTCAACTTATAACTCATTGATTCCTTTACAAATGAATGGCTTAGCTAATTTCTAAGCCAAACTAATTCCTCTCTGCAAACATACTTTAAATGGTTGTTTGCTATAGATTGCTTGAGTTGGAATTTCGAATGCTATGATTGCTTTAGCAGAAGTTCAGCTCTTAGAAATTTAAGGTGATTTACCTAGTTGTAAACATCTACTCCAGGCTCTATTTATAATTGTAGAAGTTTGGAAGTAGCCATTGTATACTTCTCATCTTGACTTGCTCTTTAAAATCTCTTCACAGCTTTGAAATCTACCAGTTTGAAATAGATTTAAGGACATTTAGAGACAATGATTTCGAACGTTGAGGTGCCAAATTAATCCATAAATCTTTATCTCGTCAAAGACTTATATATCTTTAAGCAATTATATTAAGAGAAGCCTGCAATATGCAAAGTGGTAGACTGAGATTGAACACTTTTGCTGATGTTACGGATTAGTGTGGTGACACTAGAGAATGGCGAATGTCAGAAGATACCTTTTTTATTTGGCTACTAATGAGGTAATCCCAACATTCCGTATGGACACCTTTTGGTAGTGAGACCACACAAATATCCCTTTTGTTTTCAGTGCCAATACATGAAAAGCATCATAAAGGAATATTGTATCTTCATAGAAACGGTTAAGAGCACAAGTTAAAAGTAGGTCAGCATCGCAAGTGTTACTCAGCTTTCATTGAGAAAATTAAGTAAAAAATACTCAGCTTATGTTGAGTTATATCAAATAAATAATGTAGTAAAAGCTACTCAGGCTTTGCTACTCTAAGCCATAACTTAACTAAGTGAATGTAAAGCTGAGTTATTTTCCTCAAAACAAACTCAAGCAAACTTACTTAATTAAAAGTCTACTTAGTACTTAATTAATTTCACTATCTTAAGTAATTTGTTATCTCCAAAACCTGATAACTATGAAGTACTATTAACTTAGGTTCAACAATCACCCCCATTTTTTAATTGATAACAAACTAGGTAGTAGAAGAAATTAATCAAGTAAGAGTTTATGAATATAGGAATACCTAATAAGTGGTGTAAGATTCCCCCATATTGAGTGAACTTCCTTAAGCAACATAGACTCCCCTAAGTTGAGTGGATTTCCTTCAGTCAGCATCTACCCCCTCATACTTAGAGGACTTTTCCTTGATTTGGGACTTGTCTTACTCAGCTTCTCCTTTCTTTGTGATCTTAGTTGATTCTTATAATAGTTAAATTAATGCACAACTAAAAAATATAGCATAAAAAGTTAAGAAGCTCTTAACTTGGAGAAAATTAGCAATTTTTATAGATAACAAAGTTAGTACACTAGTTGTGTCCTATACTAAGTTTTACATTTAGACCTATCATAAAAAAATTTTAATCTGCACATCTACCTCATCAGCTTTGGGCTACTTCTTTGTGGATAAGAAAAAGATGATCCCGATGTGCTTTCTCTTGTTTGATTGCGAACTCTTTATTGCTTCAGCGGATGTTATAGCCTTATAGGAAGATGTGCTTTTTGTTGTTGGGAAATTTTATGCGCATCATTAGCTACCTTCTCCCCTTTGTTAACTATTTAGCCACCAATTGGTTGAGACAGACATTAAAGGAGTTTAGCTGGAGTGAACATCTCTCGTTTTCCAACTAAAGTTAGCTTGATTTCATTCACTAGTTGCTCCCTGCCAAGCGAAGATTGAACCTTTTGATTGTTGAGTTCTTGAAGCAGCAAATGGTGGCACCTGATGAGATGAGCAATGAGGTTAAATTCTTAACAAATGAACTATTGAAAGCATTGTAGAAGACCTTTGAAGTCAATGGCTAATAGTGCAGTCTTCAGCTTTGCCTTAATGTCAATGATCCTAAGACACATTGCATTGATGGTTCTGGCAATGTAGTCAATATCCATTGCATCTTCATTCCCAGTGTCCATAAGCTTTTGAACTTTATCTTGAATCTCGTTGATTCAGTCTATTAGGACATTCAATTTCTTATGAATAGTGAAACCATTGTTAGGATCTACTAACTCACTCGATTTCAAAAAGAGTTTACTCATAACAGAGATCAAGTTCCTTTGAGATTCCTTAACAACATCTTTTGTGTTGGCCTTAATAGTTATGCATGCTGCGATGAACGTTTAATCCAGCTCATCTAGGTTCAATGCAGGCTTGTTTACTTTCTTCACAAATTCATCCATTTTCTTGTCATTAGCCAGCATCACCTTGGACATCTTTTCCATCATGCTACACATGTTGTGGGAGATATCATTATTTGTGTTTAACTTCTTCAAAATTTCCTTGAGAAGCTTGTTATTATTGGTTTTTATTTTCGCATGTTCCTCTCCAAACTTGTGAAACTAAGTAGTCTAAGCTGCCATAACTTCATTGATGCTGCTAAGTTTCTCATAGGCGGCATCAATGCTAATCTTCACCTATTTTGCCACAATGTTGGCTATGACATTAGAGGTTGGAATAGATGAAACAACAGCATTCAACTGAGCTACAAAATTGGTCAAGCCATTGAGGATTAGTGCCATTTTATCCACCAGACTTTTTATGCTCTCCTTGGCCAAATGATTGTAAATTGTAAACAAGCTCCCCTGAATCTTCTCAAATTCTTCATAGTAAATTGATTCTGATGGAATGCTTGAATACACATCGAACTCAAGTAGAGTGGTCATCTTCTTCTTGGATGATTTTGTCAATTCTTCGATCAATAGTACTTGGATAATTATCGCATCCTACTCAGCATTGTTTTTTAGAGCAGGGAATTTAGCCCTTGCAAGATCTCTAATCCTAGCCAAGATGGACGTATCTTGGACCAGATTACTTCTAGTAAGTGTTGCTTCCTTGGTTGTAAAATTTACCATGGCACCACTTATATCTGTTGTTCTCTCCTAAGCGTAGTTCTCAGTATGAGAGACTTCCCCAATCAAAGGGATTGAGAGGGTAGGAGTTGGATTTGAAGAAAGGGTAGGTGTAGATTTGGTAGATGGTGGAATTTAGTTAGTTTGTACATCTGAATTTGGTGAAGGAGGTGGAGAAACTCTGGTTGTATTTACATTTGAAGTTGAGATAATTTTTGTTGGAGAAGGAATGATTATTGTGGTAGTTTGTGGATGTGGTGAAGAAGGGTTGGTGTTTTGATGGGAGAACAACTTGGTTGAGAAGTAGAAGGAGTTTGATGTACAGGAGAAGAGGGATTTACAAAAGAAATATGAGTAGGATTTACAAAAAAATGGGGGAAGGATTTTTAGATACTTGTGGGTTAGTTGTTTGATCCAAAGTTAAATCAGCCTTAGGAACTTAACTTGTTGAATCTGAAAGGGTGGTTTGGTATATTCATCAATGGGTGTTTATTCCTCAAACATTGATAGGCTTTTTTCCTCCATGTCTTCTTCACTCTCTACAGGTTGTAGATATCTCTTGGGCCTGGTAGTGGCAATCCTCTTCTTTTGGACTCTCTTTAACTTCTTTTCACAATGTTGCAATTGCTCAGCAACATCAGGACTTATATTATCCTAATTATTCTTATTCTTCTTCACTTCTTGTAGAGAAGTTGTCTCTTCTTCAGGAATTGCACTTTCAAACTTCCTTTTTCGCTCCCTCAAGAATTATGATATTTTTGCTGCAGACATCTGTTGAACTTTCACCTCAAATTTTGGATTTGGAGTAGGAAGAGTAGATTTTTCAACATCTACTTCTCCTGTTGCCAGCTTATCCTTATCCTCATATGCCTTGGTCTTCAACTTAATCTTACTCTTAGGTTATGTTTTGGCAAGCACAACAGCTGCCTTTCATTTTCTAGGCTTTGCCTTCTTTTTTAACTTAGCCTCCTTTGCCACTAGCTCATAATAGTCTTACTCTTCATCAAATGAGCCCTTAGAGGAAGCTCATACTCAGTCCCTTCACTAGACTGCTCTTCAATTTCACTCATTCCAGAATCCTCATCTTCTGTCAATACATCCTCTAGTACTATGGTTGGTGCAAGCTTGGCCTTCTTCAACTTGATGTCTTGGGCCTTATTGTATCCAGAATGAAGCTTTGAAAATTGAAACTCCTTGAAGTTCTTGAAGTTGAAGGTCATCTTTAGTGGTAGCAAATAATCTCCTCTTACCCTTCATAGCCTTTAACATTTATCTCGAGGGTTTTCATTATAGCTGTGATGAGATAACCATAGTGAAACATTGCCATTACCTTTGTTAAGTGGTGAAGAATGAATACTGGCAAATTCAGTTACTTTCCAGTCACCATACAGTAAATAATACACCTCTCAAAATTAGTGCAGCTTGAGAGTGACCTAATTTTGGGCATTAACACTTTGGTCAAGAGCTCATGGTAAGCTCTTGCCCTCCATGTTAAGCCAGATGCCTTGATTTCTCCAAAACCATAGTTTGCGAGAAGTTTTCAATCTTTCGAGACATCAATGCTCTCTTCACCTTTGTTCTTCCTCAGTATTTTACCCTTCAATGGCATATGGAGAATGCTTCCAATCAACCTTGCAGACACCAAATATGATTTTCCATCTACCTCAATAGCAAAGATGTCTTCAAAACCTTCAATGGTGTACAAATTATTGTAGAAGCTTTTCATAATTTCCTTAATGGCTGGACCATTAAAGAGCATAAAATTCCTCAAATTATGTTGCTTGATGACTCTTTGCAGTGTACTTAAGGAAATCATCATAGTCTACTTCATTGGCTGGACCAAACTCTCTCTCAGCAACCCACCCCCTCACTTCACCTGGGAAAGAATAGTTCCTTGAGGGAGAATGACCTTCTCAGTGTCTCCAGCTATGTTTTCTCTAATATTTTTCCCTCAAGTAGTAATGATTTTCTTCTAAGTCAGGTTGTTGGAATAATTGTTAGGAAGATGCCATCGTAGTTGTAGAAATTTGAGAAGAAATGAAATTAGAGATTTTGAGAATAAAATGCTTAAGCTTCAAAAGCAAGTGTCTTCTCTCTCTAACCCACTTCCCTCTTTTTATATGCATTGTACCTGTAAAAGTGTATGTTTCCTCTCCACAAGCCAATTTTAAAGTGCATAGTGAGATGGTAAAGGTATTTAAACTACCTTAATGAAACGTTGTCATTTAGCTTTAGATCGATTGAAATTCAAAAACCCTTCATAGAGTGGTTTTTAACTTAACCAAAAAAATTAAACAGACGGAGTTAAAATAGACAGTGTAAATATGTGTTACCTCAATTAGCACAGCATAGCTTTGTTCTAGCTTTTGAAACTATATCAAATTTCTAAGATTTCCATAAAATTGGGTTCGCCATGCTAATCAGCTCTTTGAGAGTGTTGAATTTCTCCTTTGCTAATGACTTCGTGAAAATTTCTGTGTGTTGCTCCTTTAAAGGAACATACTCCAATTTGACATCTCCTTTTAGCACATGATCCCTTATGAAGTGATGTATAATATTGACATGCTTCATCCTTCCATGTTGAGCTAGATTCTTGGATAGGTTAATTGTGCTCTTGTTATCACACATAACTTTGAGACATTTAGACTTTATACCATAATCCTCTTATTGCTACTTGATCCATAGCAATTGTGCTATATAACTTACTACTTCCATGTACTCAGCTTCTACAATACTCAGTGCAATAGAAGTTTGCTTCTTACTATACTAAGAGACAAGACATTCTCAAAGGAAATGGCATCCTCATGTGGTGCTTTTCCTATCAAGCTTGTCTCTTCCATAATCTACATCTATGAATCCTCGTGGAGTGAAGTCTGAGCTTTTTGGATACCACAATATTGCATCAATAGAACCTAGCAAATATTAGAGAATTCTCTTAACATTTGCTAAGTGAGATTCTCTAGGGTCAGCTTGATATCGCTCCCAATAACATACAGAGTATTGAATATCAAGCCTACTAGTAGTTTAGTAAAGAAGTGAGCTAATAATACATCTGTAGAACTTAGTACCTACGAGCTTACTAGCCTCATCCTTACTCAAGATAGTATTTGTGGCCATGGGATTGGACATTGGCTTCGAATGCTCCATGTCAAACTTCTTCACGACTTCTTTGGTATACTTTGCTTGGCTAATGAAGATTTCATCTTCACTTTGCTTGATTTGCAGTCTAAGGAAAAAGTTGAGCTCTCCCATCATTAACATCTCAAACTCACTCTTCATTTGCTTGTTGAACTCTTTGCAAAGTCTTTCATCAGTTGCTCCAAATATAATTGTTAGACATGGTGCATGCCCTAGAGGCAATTAGGGCGATATATCTTTATTAGCTATAATGTAAAAATGGTTTCGAATTATTATTAATAATAATTAAGCCATCTTTGTTATTTATCTATGCTTTATGTTTATTTTTGTATCTCGCTAGTATCATATATGTATTAAATATGAATATGCGTATTGATAAGACAAAGTCTGTGACTACTTCATAGCGTAAGAATGCATGAACATAGTGGGAGCTATGTGGTGTGAGAACTTCACATATGTGTTACTATGAATAGTCTGAATATCCCCGGTCATAGTTTCATTGAAACGAACAGACTAGCATGTGTAGGCTTACTCCTTAGATTAGATCCAAGCAACCGATCTCATGAGCTGAAGGTGGTACCTTGAATTAACACATGGATATATTCGGGCAATACATTGGAGATCGCTATAAGACAGACACTCGGAAATAACTATATTCATTTGTTAATGTCATGTCTTATTATAGTAGCAGTACAAGTATCCTCAAACCTGAGATATTGGTTACCTTGTTTAGGAGTTACTATACTTTGGGTCATACTTATTCATACCCTAGTGATCAGGATAACATGGGTGATTACGGGTCTAGCGATGATCACATATTGGTAAGCCGAGTAGTAAAGATGGGATCCATCGCTCCTAATGAAGTGATACAATGGGAGATGTACATTAGGGCCCCTTGTTGAAGTGACTCACTCATAAACCTCTGATCAGAGTATAAGAGTGATACAACGGGTTTCTAGTAATTCTTGATACATTATGGCCGAGTGGTGTTCTTCGTGAACAAGTCTAATTACAGGATAACTACGGCTATTACATGAGCTAACACTTAATCCGAGCTCAATAAACTAGATGGTATTTAACCTGATGGAAGGATTGTATTGTATTGGCTAATACTGCAGAACCGGATCAAGTCACAAGCATGTGACGTTCCAAGTATCAGGAGATCATACGCCTTCATTAAAAAGCCCATTTGACCGTCTAGAGCTATTAGGTTCCATATTGGTCCGGAACAATGAGCCTAAAGGTTCCTGGATGGGAAGCCAAGTTTAGGTTAACCTCTAACGGCTCAATACTTTGGGATCCTATGAGGTCACAATTTTGGGTCTTTATCGGACTAATTAAAGAACCTATAGACTAGGTCTATGCCGAAAATATAAGTTGTCGAAACCCGATTAGGGTGGGATGGGAATATTCCCATCACACCTAGTAATTGAGAGGGAGTCTAACACTCCCCATTTTCCAAATATATAGGCCTCCAGTTCCTCTTTATTCTACACATACATACAATTCTCTTCAACTCAGTTTTTCCTCTCTGAGTTCGTTGTGCAATATGTTGGTCCGTAAACGGGCTCTTAATAACAGCAGAGGGGGGTAAATGCTTAATCTTGGTTACTTTTAAGTTTTTAAAGTTATTCACCAAGTTTAGTTTTTATATGCGTACTGAGTGCGATATAAAAACTTATAAACTGCTTAGCTGTGCTGGCATAGTTTATCTTCAATCTTTAGCTGAGTAAGACTACTCAGCACAGATCGAGTAATAAGCAAATAAATGAATGAGAGAGACAGAGATGAATGAACTCATCACTATTAAAGCTTAAGGCTTAAAGACAGAACATCAACACCTAAGATTTATCTTGGTTCAGCCCCTAGCCTACCTCCAATCCCCGGATACCGTCTCCGAGCTTTAATCCACTAGTGAGTCGTTCCTTCAATAGGCAGAGAAGCTTTTACAGCGGGTAGACACTATTATAGAAAGTACCCTCCTTTCGAAATACTACTCAACTTCAATTTGTGTACCCTTCCCAAACTGACATTCAGATTAAATAGAAATGCAAACTGGATTCAACTTATAGAAATGTTGAATCCTTACAATGTTAATCTAAGTAAAACTCTCTATTAAAAATAGATATGAACTTTGATGTTTGCTAATTGCTTGCGATGGAATTTCTTTGAAAGCTAGAGTAATTTGCGCAGCAATTTAGCTCTTAAGAAATTTGAGGTGGTTCACCAAGTTTGGACATCTGCTCCAGTCTTCTATTTATACTTTGAAGCTCTATGAAGTAGCCATTGAAAACTTTACGATATTGCTGATCTTCAATTTCTCATCTCTTCTAATCTTTCGAATCTCCCCGTTGGAGATAAATTCTCGGACGTTTAGAGATAGAAATTTGAACGTTGAGGCGTGATAAAATTCCGTTGACAAAATCTCATTTATCTTCAAGCAATCCCGTTCTAAGAGAGGAGCGCTAGAATGCAACGGGGAGTCTTCCAATTGGTTAACCTTGCTGACGTTGATAGAATCATGCAGAGACACTTGAGACACGGCGCATAACAGAAAATTCCTTTTACTTGGACTATAGTGAGGAATCCCTGACATTCCGTATTGACACATTTTAGTGTTATGAGGACCATTGGAATCTTCATTAATTTCAGCGCCTTTTCTCCTGAAAAGTAATTAAGGAATATTTCATTCCTTCACATACGTTGTTAGTCACATGTGTCATAAATTCTCTACGTGTTAAATAAAGTGCTTTTAATTAATTAAAAGCAGGATTCAGCACGAGCTAAGAGAGATAATCCTAAACTATGTAGTACTCAGCACAGACTTAGCTTTTCCTACTCTAAGTCATAACTTAATTAATTATCCAACAAAATTGAGTTATTCTTCCTTGAATAAACTCAAGTCAGCTTTGTTAATTAAGAGTCTACTTAGTACTCAATTAATTTAACAATCCTAAATAGTTTGCTAGTACAAAAACAACTCAGTACTGTGAAGTACTATTAACTTGGATTCTACATTATATATCCTTATTAGCTATAATGTGAAAATGGTTTCAAATTGATATTAATAATTAAGGTATCTTTGTTGCTTATCAGTGATTTTTGTTTACTTATGTATCTCGCTTGCATCATATATGTATTAAATATGTATATGCACATTCATTAGATAAAGTCTGTGACTTCTTCATAGCGTAAGAGTGCGTAGACATAGTGGGAGCTATGTGGTGTGAGAACTACACATACATGTTACTATGAATAGTCTAAATATCCCTAGTGATAGTTTCATTGAGACTGGACATCAATGGAATGGAAAGACTAGCATGTGTAGGCTTACTCCTTGGATTAGATCCAAGCAGCCGATCTCACGAGTTGAAGGTGGTACCTTGAGTTAACACATGGATGCTTTCGGGTAATACATTGGAGATCGCTATAAGACAGACACTCGAAAATAACTATATTCATGTATTGGTATCATGTCTTATTGAAGTAACAGTACAAGTATCCTCAAACCTGAGATACTAGCTACCTTGTGTAGGAGTTACTATACTTTGGGTCATACTTATTCATAACATGGCGATCAGGATGACACGGGTGATTACAGGTATAGTGATGATCACATATTGGTAAACCGAGTATGGGATCCATCTCTCCTGATGTACTGATATAATGGCAGATGTACCTTAGGGCCCCTTGTTGAAGTGACACACTCATAAACCTCTGATTAGAGTATAAGTTTGATAGAATGGGTTTCTAGTCAATCTTAATACATAATGGCCGAGTGGTGTTCTTCGTGAATAAGTTTAATTCTAGGATAGCTATGGCTATTACATGAGCTAACACTTAATCCGAGCTCAATAATCTAGATGGTACTTAACCTAATGGAAGGAGTGTAATTTATTGATTACTACTGCAGAACCGGATCAAGTCACAAGCACATGATGTTCCATGTTTCGGGGGATCATATGCCTTTGCTAGAAAGCCCATTTAACCATCTAGAGCTATCGGGTTCCATATCGATCTAGAGCACTGAACCTAAAGGTTCTCGAAGGGGAAGCCAAGTTTAGGTTAACCTCTAACCGCTCAATACTTTGGGATCCTATGAGGTCACACACTTTGGGTCTTTATCGGACTAAGTAAAGAACCTATGGACTGGGTCTATACCAAAAATATAAGTTGTCGAATTCGTTAAAAGAATTATTAATTGGTTTGAACGAATTAATAATTCAAGAGAATAAAGAGGAAATAAGGAAAAATTACACAGAGCGGAGCAAGGGAATTTTCCCGTTACGAGTGGGCCCCAAACGAACATGAGTTATTTGAAGTAGGGCCTGCGCAGTTGCTTGGTGAGAGAGTAGCCAAGCTCGCAGGCTGCTAGCGTGCCGGTAAGCCCGTGCGCACTAGCGATCTGCAAGCTTGCAAGCACTGCCATAGGTCGTAAGCATGGGCTTATGTCGGCAAGGCAAGCCCGCAAGGGCTTACCTTGCACAACCCGCATGTGTTAGCTCACGGGTCACCATGACCTACCTGACTAACCCAATTAGGGTAGGATGGGAATATTCCCATCCCACCTAGTAATTGAGGGGGAGTCTATAACATTCCCCCATTTCCCTATATATAGACCTCCAATTCCTCTTTATTCTACACACAAACACACAATTCTCTTCAGCTTAGTTTTTTCCCTGAGTTCGGCATCTCTCTCTTCGTTCATTGTGCGAGATCCTGCACGAGTTTCTCTAAACAAACGAAGAATTCTTTTGAAGGATCTTTCTAAAATGAGCCTTCTTGGTTTATTTTCAGGTTGATCTTCGAGCAGTCTAGCAATTGCTATTTACTAACGGGTTCTTCCTCAACAAAGTTTTGGTCGATAAAGATCCACGTGGATAAATCATAGAGGATCTCCTAGTTTGGAAGCTCATGCTAATGAAGTTCTACCGAATTTCTCTAAGGGAATAACATCACCTAAAGAGAGAAAGCATGCATCAACTGGTAAAGCTCTAAACTTAGATGCTAGGTTTCTTTTATAAGCTTTATAAACCTAAAAGCATCTATGGAACTTTTTAACTAGGATTGTATCAATCATGGCATGCTTAGGAGATCTTTAGGTTAATTTTAAGTTTTGAAATTCCACCTTTCAACATTTGCTTGTTCAATTACTGTCTTGATTAACCAGTAATAATTTCATCAACGTATATTTAGACAAGCAGCACATCTTATTTCCTTTACTTGATGAACAAAGTTGTATTTGTTTTACCTTTCCTTAGCCTTTGTTGAGTAGGAAATTGGTCAGCCTCTCATACCAAGCACGGGGTGCGTACTTCAATCCATACAAAGCTTTCGTCAACTTGTACACATGCATTGGATTCTTCGCATCTTCAAAACTAGGAGGTTGGTGCACATAAACTTCCTCTTGGATAAAGCCATGTAGGAAAGTACTCTTGACATCCATTTGTAATAGTTTGAAGTTCAAATGGGATGCAAAACCGCATAGAATGCTAATTGCTTCAAGATAGGCTATTGGTGCATAAGTCTCGTCCTACTCGATTCCTTCTTATTAATTATAGCCTTGAGCAACAAGTCTGGCCTTGGTTATGACAACAACGTCATCTTCATCAAGCTTGTTCTTGAAAACCCATTTAGTACCGATAATTGATTTTCTTATGGGCTTAGGAACTAGATCCCAAAAATCATTGCACTTGAATTGATTTAGCTCTTCTTGCACCATAATCATTTAATAGTTATCTCCTTCTACTTCTTCAAACTTCTTGGGTTCAATCAATGAGATAAAAGCTGGATAGCTCATCATCCTACTAAGTTGACCTCGCATCATAATTAGATTATGAACATCATCAACAATGCTCTCAATTGGGTTATTGCGATTAGTTCTAATCTCTCTTGGAAGACTCGGATCTATGATAAGAATCTCTGCACTGGCTTATTGAGGTTAAGCTTGATCTTCTTTGTTGAAGTTGATTGTAAAATCTTCATCAGGTTTAACTTCCTTAGTTTCTACCTCTTGTGCTGGGTTGGGAAGCACATAGAGTGGCATTCTGAGTTGATTTTCTGCTTGGTTTACTCATTATTCATCAACATTAGAGGGACGTCTACTTGCTTTATTATTTTCATCAAAATCTACATGCATAGACTCCTCCAAAAGACAATTCTTTTAACATATATTCTATATACTCTGCTATTAGTTGAGTAACCGTAAAAGATGTCTTCATCAGCTTTCGGATCTATTCAAAATGAAACACCTACAACCAAAGGATTTGAGATTACCAATCTTAGGCTTACACCCTCGCCTAATCTCATAGAGTGTTTTCTCCAAAAATGGGCGAGTTAGAACCCGATTAAAGATATAACAGATTATGTTAACAGCTTCTTCCCAAAAGTACATTGGTATATTATTATCACTCATCATGGATCGAGCTATCTCAACTATGATTCTATTCTTCCTTTCTACAACCCCATTTTGTTAAGGCGTATAAGAAGTAGAAAAGTTATGGTCAATACCATGCGCTGAATAGAATTCTTCAAAATGGAAATTATCAAATTGACAACCATGATCACTTCGAATTCTACAGATTTTAATTCCTTTTTCATTCATTATTTGGCTATTGAGTTTGAAAAAGACTCAAAGGTTTCATCTTTGCTACTCAGCAAGACTACCCATGCGAATCTCATGAAGTCATCCACTACATCCAAGGAAAATCTCTTTTCACCCATGCTCATAGGTTGAACGAGGCCAGAAAGGTCTAGGTGTAGGAGCTCTAACGGTCTCTTAGTTACTACATTGTTAATTTATCTAAATGACTTTCTAGCCTGATTACCAAGTTAAAAAGTTGAGCAAAGCCTATCTTTTACGAAGTTAATATTGGGTAAACCCATAACTAATTACTTTTTGGTCAATTTGTACAAAATGTTCATATTTATATAACCCAACCTTTTATGTCAAAACCATAAGCTATCCTCCTTAGATACAAGACAAACGTTAGTTGAGCCAGGGGATAAATCAATCATATAAACATTATTAATTCTAGGAGAAAAGAGTATAGTAGAATCGGTCTTACAGTCAATAACTGAGCAACTTGTTGAGTCCAACGTAACTATTTTACCTTTGTCATAAACCTGATCTGGGGTAAGAAAGTTGAACTTTAGTCGTTTTACCAGAGATACCTCTTCGATTGAAAGAGAAACATCCATTGTGTCCCTTCCAATAATCTTGCATATTTGGTTATCTCCAAAGCTGACACTCCCAATTCTTTGCACTCCAATGAGATTAATTGAGTTTCATCTCCTGTCATATACCTTGAGCAATCGCTATCCAAAATAATACATTCTATTGTCATCATTAAATCTCAAGCTCACCTACAAAATGGTTACGTCTTTTTAGGTACCATGCTTTTGAGCTAAATCCTCCTATGTTAGCAGTGCATAAATTACTCCAGTCATACTCATCATAATAACCATTTTTATGCTTGCATAACACAGTCGCATGTTCAGCCTTCCACAAAAGCCACCCACCACTTTTGGTTTAGGCTAGCTCACTTAGAGTTGCAAGTTTGGTTACCCATACTTTCTTCAAAGTTGTTAACTCAGCAATCAACTCATCTAATTGCTTAGTGAGCTTGTTGTTATGCCCCTCATGATACTCAGCTTTTTCTTGAAGAGAGCAAATATCAAGGGATAATAAAGCAACAATGTCTTCTAAATCCTCACTTCTCCTTACTAGCTTTTTAATGTTCTTCCCCTACTGATTGGTCAGTTTCATAACATCAAAGAGTACCTAGGCGAACTCTTCCATTAACAAAGGAATTTTAGAATGTCCCTCAGGTTGGGTGTTTTCCCTTTGTTTCTCTTGGCATTTTAGTGAGCAACGGAATGATTGCCATTTAAGGCTAATGCTAAGCTCTCGCCTTTATCTTTGTCAATCAATCTAAGGTTGGCAGAATCATTTGCTTTTTCATCAAATGATGAAGTTCATTCAAAACCGCTCCATGTGGTAGCAAGTTCCTCATTTTTCCACCTAAACTTCTTATTGAATTTGTCCTTTTTGGATTTAGGACAGGACGATTGGATATGACCCTTTTCTCCATAGTCAAAGCACTTGATATCTTTGTTGTATTCCTTCTTCAACTTCTCTTCTATGTTGAGTTGGCTTATTCTTGCTAGGAAACTTCTTTTTGTTGAAAATCCCACTTTCTTCATGAAGTGCTTGAATCTTTTGGTCAATAGTGCCATTTGTTCCTCCAAATCCTCTTCTGTGCTTTCATCAGATAAATCAGCCTTGAGAATAATTGCTCTGCTCTCTTTTTCCTTTCCCTTGCTTTTCTTAGTGTTCATCATCGTATTTCCTCAGGCACATTTCTAAGTCAGTAAGGTGTGTATAATCTCATTATAGCTATAGGTCTTTAGATCATTAGCCTCCTTGATTGCACTCTTCTTTGCATCCCATTCCTTGGTGGGAATTCTTAGAATCCTCTTCACCAATTCTTTTTTGGTGAAGTTCTTGCTTAATAATCCCTTGAGTTCGTTAATGATGTTAAAGAACCCAATATTCATGGAATAGATACCTTCATTGGCAATCATCTAGAACAGATTATACTCCTGGATCATTATATTCATCTTGGTCTCCTTCACTTTATCAATCCCTTCGTAGGTGACTTCTAGCTTCCTCCAAATCTCATTTATTATCTCGCACCCTGAAACCTTGTTAAACTCATACAAGTCTAACACGCAATGTAAGAAATTTATTGCTGCCGCATTCTCCTAAGGAGTTTTGGGTCAGCATCATCATATCCTCCAAGTCAATAGGAACACGTTCCCCATTCATCAAAATAGTAGGAATTTGAGGTGCTAACTCTATTGCTAGCTATGACTACATGCTTTACTATTGGATAAAGTTTTTCATTCTATTTTCCAAAACAAATAATGCTGGTCATCAAAGAGTGAAGGCTTGGTAACAGATGTTCCTTCTTTAAGGAGTGCCCTCTATCCATGAGTGGGTGTATAAGAGGGATTATTATAAGCCATCAGATCTTTATACTCAAGAATTGTTAATTCTTAAGTTGAGCAACTACTGTGATACCACTTGTTGTTCATGTTAGCTCTGCAAAGGGGGTGAATACAGATTAACTTGTTCTTTTTAGAATTTAAAATTCATTTGCCAATTTATTTTAATGTATGCTGAGTAAAATGTACTGAGTGCAACTTTGAAGCTAAAATTACAAACTACTCAGCTTGTGCTAACTTAGTTTCTTTGCAAATTGTGCTGAGTAAAACTTACTCAGCTCAGGTTGATTTTAAAGCAATATAGATAGAGAGAAAGAAAATGTATTAGCGTAAACATTGTCAAAGATAAAAGATAGAGTTAAGGAAGGAAAACAACTTGATTTATCCTAGTTCGCCCCCTAACCTACCTCCAGTCTTTGGATACTTTCTCCGAGATTTAATCCACTAGTGTTTCTTTCCTTTGATTATGCGAAATAGCCTTTTACAGCGAGCAGACAAGATTATAGTTAGTACCTTTCTTACTAACTATGGTACCCTTCCCAAACTGACTCGCACAATATTTGAATGAAAGTTTAACGAACATATGAATTCGACTTGTAACTCATTGATTCCTTTACAAATGAATAGCTTAGCTAATTTCTAAGCCTAGTTGGTTTCTCTCTACAAACAAATTTGAAATGGTTGTTTGCTTTAGATTGCTTGAGTTAGAATTTCGAATGTTGTGATTGCTTTAGTAGCAGTTCAACTCTTAGAAATTTAAGGTAATTGACCAAGTTGTAAACGTCTGCTCCAGACTCTATTTATAGTTTTAGAAGTCTGGAACTAGCCATTATAAACTTATCATCTTGATTTGCTCTTCAATATCTCTTCACTTCACAACTTTGAAATATGCCTATTTGAAACAGATTTGAATAGTATTAATTGAAGTAGAGCATAAGAGAAGTTGTGAAAATTAAGGATGGAACTATCTAAATTACGTTTCAAAGGAATCTTGAAAGAAATGGTTGTATTGTTTGTATAGCTAATAAAGCTATATATGTATTTTGCTATTAATATATACATACATATACGTACGTGTGTGTATGTATATAGATATTAATTTAACAAGTTATACAAGTTATACAAAGGCTAATGGTCTAGCTCAATAATTGGGTGTGCCTCAATTTATTTATCTAATAGGTTGTGAGTTTAAAGGAAAGTGTAAATTGGAAAATCCAAAATGTAATATCACAAGATGCAAGATATATGAAAAATATGTAATTGCAAATTACACCTCAGTAGTCGGCGGCTTGAATGTGGCATCAAATTTGTGAATGTATTCTTTCACAGGTTTGTCAGTGATTGTAACTGACATAACTGTGATACGTCCCGTACTGTGAAATACGTCCCAAAAGTAGAATATGTCCCGAACAATCGATAAAGGCCCGTTTGAAACGTCGTCCGCTCACATTGCCCAAAATCTCAACTAAAAATTGACAAAAAACAACAAAATTCTGATCTTTAAACAACATAAACTCTAAATCTCGATTGCTAAATCAAAATCAATGAATTAAAAGAAGAGAAAAACAATGAAAGGAAGAATAATGGAAGGCTTAATCCGAACCCAAATCTCTAAATTTAAGGTATATAATTGTCTTGGGAAACGATGGTATATCATAATTAACCTAGAAGAATTGATCCAGGTGACGACTCTATGTCTAATTTCTTAAATCTTTTAAATTATTCCGGAAGTAACTTGTCCCTTATTTGGAATGATTTTAATGGGAAAAAATCATCGGCATGTCCCAAAAAGTAGCGATACGTTCCGAATTATGAAATACGTCCCAAAAGTAGCATATGTCCCAAACAATCGATAAAAACAGACTCGCTCGACAAAGACCTGTCTGAAACGTCGTCCGCCCACATCGTCCAAAATCTTAAATAAAATTTCATAGAAAACAAACAAAATTCCGATCTTGAAACAACCTAAGCTATAAATCTCGACTGCTATATCAAAATCAATGAATTAAAAGAAGAGAAAAACAATGAAATGAAGAATAATTAAAGGCATAATCCTTAACTGAGAGATGACCGTATTTACAAAATTCAGATTTTTGAATATGAATAAAGGCTTAGTTTTACGTGAAAAGCCCAATAAGTTTTCTCTGAGCTGTATATCCATAAAAACTCCTACTTTTATTCAATTTGCTTCGTATTGTTGCAAATAGAAAGGTTTTTCTTTGGTGAAAAACAGATCACCCAATTTGCATTTCTTACCTTCTCTTTTCTCTCATCAATAAAAATTCAAAACAACTAGACTACTTTTCCCACCAATATATTCTCAATACACCGAAGTGCTAAGGACAAACACGTATATAACCCCTTTGACTTGGCTCATTTTTTCAACTGTCCCTCAACTTTTGAAAAAAACTTTCAACCCCCTCAAATTGGCATTTTTGCATCTTTCAGTTCCTTGAGCGAAACCAAACTAGTATCACTTTCAAAGAGTGGACGTCACTTACGTCGCATGTAAGATTTTAAAAAAAAAAGGCAAACCAATCAAAAATTGACACGTGGCATAACTTAAAAATAAAAAATTCTCTAAAATAAAGTATCAACAATTATATTTTACCTTCTTCTCCCCCTCGACCAAATTAGTTACCTTTTTCTCAATTGAAATTTAAACACACTCAAACTTTCAATCAAACTTAATGGATGTTCAAATCAAGTGCAAACTAATAAATTTGCGAGAGGTTTTTCTAACTTGGAAAGATTTTGCAAAACAATCATAATTCATACAATTTTTCCATAACAAAGAATTTATAAATATTGAAAATGAAAGAACTAAAGCGCCTAACTTTAATTTCTCTTTCCCCCATTTTACCTATAATTAAACACATGATAACATCACCCAAATTGAATAAATTTTACCCGTTCATAACACTACCTCTTCTTCGCCCTAAATTTGTTCTAGAACTCGAGATCTGAAGAATCTAATCTCGACAATGATAATGATGATTGGAAGTAATGGATGGATCATTGAAAAACGAATCAAAACCTTGTTATTGAACCATAAGTTACCCTCTGAGAAAACAAATGGTTTTGGCCGACTGCGACGGTGGCAATGATGCTGTTGTGCGCAAACAGAAGCTTTGAACAGAATTGGAGTAAACTCGTCGGAAAACCAAATCGCTTTTTAAACGTTTACAGAATCTCAAAGATATTGCAAAAAGTAAAACATGCAAGAGCACACACAAATTTTACGTGGTTTCCGAAATCCTTTTTAAGGGATTCCAACTATTCCACGGGGGAAGGCTCTCCAACAGATTCTTATTCAACTCAAGATCAAAGAAATACAACCAACAAATGTTCAAAGAAGCAAATACAGACTTATAAACCTCTCTGAAACACCAAAGGGTTTACGAACACAATAAGACCTATTTTCAGGAGAATCACACTCACAAGAACTTAAGATGAAGAGAATCAACACAAGGGATTATGAAGAGTAACCCTTTAATCAAGAAGAAGAAGAAGAAAGGAACAAAATGAGTGAACCCAAAAGAACCTAGAAACCCTCATCTCTCTCTCTCTAACAAACTCTTCAAATTCAGTCTAATGAGAAAACTTAGTCAAAAGGCATTTATATAGCTAGGGTTACAGGATTGATCTCAGCCATTCAAGTTAACACAAAACAACGGATGAGATTGCACCGGTCCAAGATTACAGCTTCACAAGTTGGGTTGAATCAATGAGAATTGGTTGACAGGCACAAACACCAAGCTTCAATGGACTTCATTCACAATGGGCCCTGAGCTACTTTGAAGGTCATAGTCGCTCCACAAATCTCCACCTTGACTTGAGTCTTCAAAGTTACTACCATGGATGAACCTTCCCCAAGGCTACCCACAAGATGTCAAACTTGTTTCAATATTCCAAGATGACAAAGGGCATCCCGAAACTTAGAAATAGAAATAATCTTAGTGAATATATCAGCAGGATTAAGCAAAGTAGAAATTTTCAATACATTCACAATGCCACAAGCAATAACATCCCTAATGAAATGTAACCTTACATCAATATGTTTAGTCCTTTCATGAAATACAGTGTTTTTACTTAAATGAATGGCACTTTGAGAATCACAAAAAATATTCACATCATTTTGCTTGAATCCTAACTCAGAAATTATTCCCTTTAACCAAATTGCTTCTTTAATAGCTTCAGTTAAAGAGACATATTCAGCCTCAGTTGTTGACAAGGCTACAATGTGTTGCAAATTATATTTCCAACTTATCAGATTATCACCAAATGTAAAAAAATATCCAGTTGTTGACCTTCTTTTATCAAGATTAGCAGCAAAGTCCGAATCACAATATCCACATATTTCAAAGTCATTATCAACAAAGGATTTAAACTTAAGGCATAAAGAACTAAAGTTCTTTAAATATCTACCCAACTACTTCACTGCATTCCAGTGACTTTTATTAGGATTGGACATGAATCTACTAACCACACTAACCACATAAGCTATGTTAGGTCCCGTACAGACCATGACATACATCATGTTGCCCACAACATTAAGATAAGGTATTTTACTCATGAATTCAGTCTTAGTTTTACACAAAGTTTCTGTAGTAGAAAATAGTTTAAAATGGTCACCTAAAGGGGTTGAAACATCTCTACCAGTGTTCAAGTTAAACTTATCTAAAACTTTAACAATATAATCAGACTGAGACAAGTGCAAATTACTCCTATCTCTGATTATATTCATGCTTAAAATTCTCTTTGCAGGACCTAATTCCTTCATATCAAATTCTTGTTTTAACAAACCAAGAAGTTTTTCAAAGTTCAATTTAGATTTACTCGTAACAAGCATATCATCAACATATAAGAGAAGATAAGTGAGAGAATCTTTAGAAGAATCAGACTAATATACACAAGAATCAAATTAACTTCTTTTAAAGTTATGTTTGGTCATAAAGTCATCAAATCTCATATACTGTCTATGGGCTTGTTTTAGACCATACAAAGACTTTTGAAGTAAGCAATACACAATTTTCTTTACCCTTTTCCACAAAACCATCAGGTTGATTCATATAAAGTTCATCATCAATATTTTCCATGTAAGAATGCAATTTTGACATCAAGTTGAATCAATTCAAGATTTAACATGGCAACAATAGTAAGCAAAATTATAATGGATACATGCTTCACAACAAGAAAAAAAATTTCATTATAATATATTCCCTCTTTCTGAGAAAAACCTTTAGCTACTAACTTAGCTTTATACCTTTCCTTTTCAACACCAGGAATCTCAGGTTTCAACTTAAAGATCCATTTACAGCCGATTATATGTCTATTATTGGGCCTAGGTACAAGTTTCCAAGTCTCATTTCTATTTAAGGAGGACATTTCCTTTTTCATAGCATCATGTCACAGGTTTCATTTATCATGATTCTTTGCATCAGCATAAGTCAAAGGCACATCATTTGCAACAGAATACGAAATGAGATAAGAACAGGTAACAGAATCACAAGTTAAGCAATCATACACAATGTAATATGAATATTTAGCAAGCATCCTAGTATTCCTTTTAGGTCTTATATTATTCAGATTAATATCAGTATTATCAATGTTGCTTTCAGGTACATGGTTTTCTACAGTTTCCTCAATATTTTGATCCTCAACATAGACAGGTTCATGTTGTGGAGGAACTAGATTACCAAGATCCCATTATCAGAAAACTCCACCTCAAAAATAGACATATCATTAGACTCAACATCTTATTCAACAGATTTAGCTTTAGGAAACTCATTTTCATTAAACAAAATATTTCTACTTACAATAACTTTGTTATCATCAAGAGACCACAGTTTATATCCCTTAATTCTAGTGGGATAACCAGTGAAAATGCATTTCTTAGCTCTAGGTTCAAGTTTAGACCCCACATTATGAACAAAAGTAGTACAACCAAAGACCTTTAGATGATTATTCCATACTTCATTAGGACATCTAAAGTCTATTGCACTAGCAGGAGATCTATTTATTAGATAACAAGAAGTTGAAGCAACCTCAGCCAAAACTTAGGGCTTAGACCAAACTCAGTGAGAAAACATCTCACTTTATTAAGTATAGTTCTATTATACCTCTCTGCAATTCCATTTTGCTGAGGGGTATAAGTACAAGTATTATGTCTTAATATCCCATTTTTAGCATAGTAATCATTAAACTCAGTATTGACATACTCTAAACCATTATCAGTTCTAAGAACTTTAATTTTCTTACCCTTTAGATTTTCAACTAAGGTTTTCCATTCACAGAATTTCTCAAAGGCATCACTTTTATTCTGTAAGAAGTAAATCTACACTTTTCTTGAGTAATTTTCAATATAAGTAATGAAATACTGAGAACCAGACAAAGAACATATCACAAAAGAAGAACCCTACAAGTCACTATGCACATAATCAGGGCATTCAACAGACTTAAAGGTTGCAAGAGTAAAAGATTTCTTATGTGATTTACCTAAGATGCAAACTTCACAATTTTCAACTTTATTATAATGAGGTATAGGAACATTACCTTTCTAACTTAGCATGGCTAACCCCTTTTGGCCAATGTGACCCAACCTCTTATGCCACAGATTCACAACATCAAATTTAGCCACAATATTATTGCTTTCACAGATAACAGAGCCAGTTAGAACATACAAATCATTATTCAAGAGACCCTTCATTATACATAAATTATCTTTTGAAATAAGTAATTCACCATTCTTAACAAAAAAAATTGAAACCAAGGTTATCAAGAAAGCTTAGGGATATCAAGTTTCTTTTTTTATCAAGTATGTATCTCACATTATTTACAATAATGATTCTATTATTCTACATTCTCATTTTAATAGAGCCTATCCTTGTAACATAACAAGTGGTATTATTACCCATTACAACTTGACAACCTTTAACTTCTCTTATACTTATAAACCAGTCAAGATTAGGACACATATGATAGGCGCACCCTGAATTTAGGATCTAATTAGTTTCATTTTTGGCATTGCTAACAGTTAAGGCCTCAATATCAAAATCAATGGAGGTGTTAACAACTCCACATTCATTGTTATATGATCCAATCTTAGCTAGTCTCTTTTTACAATATTCCCTAATGTGACCTTTTTCTTTACAGTAGTAACAAGTTTTATCAGTGAAGAACTTAGGTTTAGAAGAATCTTGATTACTACAGAGTTATTCTCAGAATTTTTCTTATCATGCCACTTCTTTTTCCCTTTACCCTTAGATTTAATATCCAGAACTTCAACATACAAGTTAGATGACTTACCATGAGAGTGGCCTTTCATTTCAAGTTCCCTCATTTTGAAAGAATCAACTATGTCTCCAATTTCAAGGGTTTCCCTACCATATTTCAATTTATCTTTCACATTTTTAAAGGAATCGGGAATGGCGTTAATAGCAGGACAATTTGGGTGTCATCAGTAATAATTTCACTTGCATTTTTAAGATCCACAATCAGTTTTTGAAAATCATCAATATTTTCATTTACATTTTTAGAAGCAGACATTTTATAACTGAATAATTGTTCTTTTAAAAAAGCTGTTCTAGATAGGGATGTAGTCATGTATAAAGACTCAAGTTTGGACCATAGCATAGGAGCACTAGTCTCATTCCTAACTTTTCTAAGAATATTATCAGAAAGATTCAAAATAATAGTACTAAGGGCAAGTTCCATTAAATCAGATTTCCCAGTTTCAATAAATGAAGTTGGTAAAGTTGAAAGACCCTCAAGAGCTTTAACACAGTGTTGTTGAACTAGAATAGCCCTCATTTTTCTTTTCCAAATATTGAAATCGATTTTACCATCAAACTTTTCAACATGCATCTTTGAGGAAGACATTATAAAAAAAGAGATTCAAGATGCACAGAGACAAACCTTTAAAGATTTATTTTACGAGAAACAAGGCACAGGTTCAAGTATAAGAAACCCTTGCCTAACATGCAGTAAAAAATAAGTCAAAAAATAGAGTCAAGGAAGGAAATCACCCGGAGTAGAGAATAGCTCTGATACCACATGTTGTGCGCAAACGGAAGCTTTGAACGGAATCAGAGTAAACTCACTGGAAAAACAAATCGCTTATTAAACGTTTATAGAATCCCAAAGATATAGTAAAAAGTAAAACATGCACGAACACACAGAGATTTTACGTGGTTTCCGAAATCCTTATTAAGGGATTCCGACTATTCCACGGGGGAAGGATCTCCGGCAGATTCTTGTTTAACTCAAGATTAAAGAAATACAACCAACAAATGTTCAAAGAAACAAATACAAACTTATAACCCTCTCTGAAACGCCAAAGGGTTTATGAACACATTAAAACCCTTTTTCAGGAGAATCACACTCACAAGAACTTAAGATGAAGATAATCAACAAAGGGATTACGAAGAGTAACCCTTTAATCAAGAAGAAGAAGAAAGGAACAAAACCAGTAAACCAAAAAGAACCTAGAAACCCTCTTCTCTCTCTCTCTAACAAACTCTTCAAATTCAGTCTAATGAGAAAACCAGGCTAAAAGGCATTTATATAGGTTACAGGATTGATCTCAGCCATTCAAGTTAACACAAAACAACGGATGAGATTGCACCGGTCCAAGATTGCAGCTTCACAAGTTGGGCTGAATCAATGAGAATTGGTTCACAGGTCTAAACACCAAGCTTCAATGGACTTCATTCACAATGGGCCCAGAGCTATTTTGAAAGCCATAGTCACTCCACATATGCATTGAAGACAACCACTACCGTTTCCACCGCCACCATATTTTCAATATCAACAGCTCCACTTAGAATCAAAAGATGAGATTAGTTTATACATTAAAACATCTCTAAGGTTTTAACTTTTGATCCAATTAAAACATGGCACATTTTCATTCATGAAAAAGACCTTAGTCTTAATAACTTATATTCCACTAACATTACCAAATTATCAGTTCAGCCAGTAAAATCGCTCACCATCAGCGAGTCTAGCACACACACTTAATAAAAAATTATAGGTATAGTATTAATAGCATTTATTGCAGGTTCAAATTTATGAAAATTAATAATAATAATCTGAGATGCATTATATAATAAAATTGTATTAATATAAACAGAAGAAGTGTATTTTTTTACTCTCAAATCACCAAATATATCGATCATAATTTACATTGTTTAGTATGAAATTAATAATTGACAGGAATTATTAATAAAATTATAGTTTGAATCGATGATGCCCCGTAGGAGAAATTTCACATACTCCGTACATAAAGTCGGGGTGGGACCGACAGGCAATATGAGCGGGCAGAAAAAGGTGGGTGCCTATTTTCTTTTCATTTCCCAAAACATTATTTTATGTTTTCAAATATCGAACTCTCACGTTATAAACAGACAGAAACGAAAAAATACAGAAGAAAAGAGAGAGAAGGGCATCACTGCAATCTGATAACAGATTCGTCGGAATATCCGGTGAAATATCGCCGGTGTGGATTTCGAGGAGATAAAGAATGAAGACGAAGATATCGAAGAAGGAGAAACTGGAGAGAAGATTAGTGAAATACAAAGAGTTGCCCGATTACTTACAAGACAATGAGTTTATATTGGATCATTACCGATGCGAATGGCCATTGAAGGATGCTATTTTGAGCATCTTCTCTTTGCACAACGAATCCCTCAATATCTGGACGTAAGTACCATTCCTAGTCAATTTCGCTTCGATTTCGATTTCAATTTCGATTTCGATTTCGATTGAATAAGAGAATAATTGAAGTAGTAAACTGAAAAAAATTGTAGGCATTTGGGAGGTTTTTTGATATTTTTAGGGCTAGCAGTGATGAGCATTATGGAGAAGAAGGAGCTGAGAGGATACATCATCAGTTTCCCAAGGTAAAGCTAATGGTATTTTCAGTAATTATTAGAAACTGTTATGGTTGTTTAGTCTTTTCAGTATTTACAGAAGCCAGATATCTGGACCGTTGATGTTGATGAGGACAATCAAAGAGCTTAAAAACGTCTCTCATGATCACATGCATCCGGTAAGTTTAAATTTCAGCACTTTTAACTTTTTCGTTATTATTATTATTATTATTTTAGATATAGTTGGTAAATTTGCGATTTGTTGATCAAATATAGTTTTGGTTACCCACTGAATTTCAACCATTCAAATTTAATAAGTGATTGAGAGTAAAAAATCTTCATAATCCATCTATTTGGTGCTTACTAACATAATAACATATGAACCTAAAGGTATACAAATTTATAACTTTGCTGATATAATGGTTAAAATGATTGTTTTATTTTTGAAATCACATTTCACTTCCAGTTTATTTTCAAATCAAATAATATGCACTTTTTTCACCAAATGAAAAGACAAACTATTAACTTGAACATCCACCATCTCTGCTAAAGCAATTTGTACGAGATATTGCTTTTCCTACAATTACAACCATGGCAAAACAGAAACTGAAAACG
Source organism: Euphorbia schlechtendalii (assembly GCA_949673415.1). Taxonomy (NCBI): domain Eukaryota; kingdom Viridiplantae; phylum Streptophyta; class Magnoliopsida; order Malpighiales; family Euphorbiaceae; genus Euphorbia; species Euphorbia schlechtendalii. The sequence continues at coordinate 20,047 of CATIWQ010116666.1, read as the reverse complement.
GTGGGCAGTCATAGTCCAACAAAGAAGCAGCAATCTGATCGAAGCCCTCACCGGGACCGACCTTGTGAACAGTGACCCTTTTATTTCTCATATGGAAAACGTACTGTACACTTTCAATTTCATCTCCATGAATTATTTCTTGCTTTCACTAATGACCCACTTTCCAGTCTTCGTCTATATTTATAGAAATTAGAATTAGTTAACAATAGTTAGGAACCATTTAATTAAATTAAAAGATTAAGAATTCAGTAATTTGAAAGCCATAGCCCCTCCTATTGAGAATTTGAGATCGGCAAAAAAAGAAAAAAAATAAAATGATAAGGTCGAACATTGGTCTTCTTTCAAAAAAAAAAAAAGGTCGAACATTGGTACCATCTTGTTGAAAATAAAATGAATGTTTAACCAAAAGAAGGAATTGCCAGGTATAAGGGTACTTTTGGCACTTAACACTAATTTTAACCATTATGTTAGTAAAGTTACAGCTTCAAATTCTAAAATTCATGTACTATTATGTTATGAAACATAAAATTTGTGTATCTTTGATGATTTTAAACCGATGATTGAGATTGATTAAACCTTTAACTTTGCAAAATTTAATTTTACAGAATCCTAGTGCATTTGTTTATTACCAATATTCTAAATTGTGAAGCATGGCGTACCCTCGTTTTTTTTTTTGGTTAAACTAAACTGTAAGCGTTATGTGTTTTTAGCATGTTGTGTATACCATTTGCATTCCTTTAAACTCATATATTGTTGATAAGTATTGTGTAAAGCTCACTTTAAATTTCGGTCAAAAAATCAACAAAATAATGGGAGAAAATTAGTTTTCCCTCAATTGTGTCCCCATCATATTTTAAATTTGTTCACATTTTTCTTTTCAAATTTTTGAGAGAATTGTAGAAGAGATCATTTTTCTTCCTCTATAATTGGACCATAAAGGTGTTTAAAATTAAGCTTCCGTGTTAGTTTTGGATAATAGAAATTATTCATAATTGGACTGATAATTAGCTAAATAATAATGGTAAGATTACACTAATAATTTAAACGGAGAAAGAAAAGTAGGATAGAACAGAGCACATGACATGATAAAGGTAGGATTCTCCGTCCATGTGATTTTATAATTTTTAGCTTTGAATGCCTTCGTACACACGTCTCAACCCACTAAATATTATTTGGAATTCTGGAAAGTTTGGAATTAAAATAATTATATTTCTGTGTAAGTCGATACAATTTTAAGTTAAAAAGAACAAAGTCTTAAAATGGAGTGGAGACTTAAGGTTCCAAGGACACCCTAAAATTGAGTTAGATTGCAAAGCGGAACAAGGCACATTATCGTAATTATAACGCAGGTCCGATCCCAAGTCTTGACATTTTTGAGACCCCGGACAAACAACATAAGGAGAAATTAAGTTGTTCCTTTTAACAAAAATCGAAATGTAATGATAAAATATAGTATGTAATTCAGTAACAAGTTAAATAGATAATCAATTATATTATAAGGAAAATATTGCTAGAAAGCAAATCGAAAGTAGTTTTCTAAAAATCGGGATAGGCAACCGTTTAGGCGGGATTAGACGGGGTTAGACAGATAAATAGGTTTTCTTAAGCTAATAATTTCTTGTATTTTAAAAGTCGGTCTAGACGATCGTCTAGGCAACGCCTAGCGAGGAGATTTAAAACAATTAGTAAAAAGTTAAACAATTGAAATTGAATGTATGCTATTATATTATAGTCCCCTAAAAAGGAAATTATATCCTTCAATTTAAAAATTACAACAAAATTTACTTTTACACAAAGAAAAACTATGCCCCTCCGTGCTATGTACTCTACTGTATTGGACATCAAACCAGTATAACTGCAAACAGACTTTAACTAGTGATTCTATCATATTATTAAGTATAAAATTAAGATATAAAAGGTATAAATATATTTTTAAAATATGAGTATAAATTTATGTTGATAACCATTTTTGCCGATTTTTTATTTTAAATAAATTACTCATTTTTGTTACGTATTATTATTATATGTAGGGAAAATAATTATAAATTCCCTATGATTAAATACACTAATACCTTAAATTACTTATATCTCCATTTGTTTTGTCTCTGACATACTATAACCTCTTTATATTTTGTATTTTTCATTTTGGTATTGAATTTCTTAACATAATATATGCTTATGAACAAAATTAATCTTATATATCATATTTTAAAATTCTAAGGATTGAAATAGCCTTTAAAATGTTTTATATTGTTATTTTATCATGTGTATTCATACCTTGATAGTTATAAAAAAATCTTAAAAATTGCAAAAAAATACATTTTATAAATACAAACCTCATATTACTAACAAAATAAAAGTATATACCAATAAATACTTGTTATGTTGACAATTTTGATAGAAAAACACAAAGTAAGGTGTAGGGAGGTAATAGTATGACAAAGACGAAACACATGAATATGTAAGTAATTTTTCAAAACACAAATGACTCGTTTGGTTGGCAGAATAAAATAGAATAGTATAGAAATGCAAAAACATTAATTATGATGCATGATTCTGACGTCAAAGGGAATAGCTCCTCCTAATTTCCATGGAAATCATGGAATAGCTATTCCTCTTTGAAATGAAGGAATAACTATTTCGTGATTCTCATGGAAACTAGGAGCTATTCCTTCGATGTCAGACTCATGTATCATATTTGACATTTTTGTATTCATTTCCTATTCTATTCCATTCCGCCAACCAAACGAGATAAAAAAGATACTAGTATATTTGATCAAAACTCATAAATTATTTCCTCTGTTTTTTCATCAACCAACTCAAAATTCGTGTGGATATATACTATTTCACCGATTACACCAATTGGTACTATACAGTTGTAATCACATGACACATAGATAGTTTAAATAACATTGTTACCAGATAAATTAGACGAGTTATTATATAAGGATATAACCAAAGAAAACAGAATTTTTTTTACCTACAGATATTTCTAAGAATTGTTAGGAGACTATATCATTGTCATTCAAAAAAGTTTAATTTAGAACTTTGGATTAAAAGAAAGAGAAAAATATGCGTCGTTAGTTTTATAGGTAAGTAGCTCCTTCCTTCCTAGTTTGGTGTAATTTTGATCGTAGCAAATATGAAAAACTATGAAAAACGGTTACTGCAAGAGCTTAACAGGTATAATGTGGAAAAAGAAATCTTTTGTCCTCAATTATTATGTCCTTAATCATATCCCCCCTTAAATGTTTACAAATATTGAATAAGTAGGAGATAGAAATACAAAAATCAAGGAGAAAAAAAGAAATGAATATAAAATAACAGCAATTCTATATTGATACCAACTTGTTTGACACCCATTTACACCTTACAATCTCCACCATTCATCTTTGGGTAGTTAGATCTCCACCATAAAATGAAAACAAGATGGATGGTGGAGATTGTGTAGAGTCAACTGGTGTCAAACAACTGGTGTCAATGTAGAATTGCTGATAAAATAATTGAAAAAATTACACATCTCAAAAATTTCAAGGATGGGGGGCATGCGATTTTTTTCGTATGATATATATTTACTTCATACAAAATAAATAGGAATACATCGTACCAAATGGACTGTAAAAGAAGTGATTGTAACCAACAAATAGGAAAGTAACACAGAAGGAACAACAAGAAAGTGAATTACAACATACAACTGAGTATCACACCGATTACAAAAGGAAATAGAACTAGAAAAGAAGAACAAAAGGCTTACAACCCCCTAGAATCAAAGATCCCTCTCTCAAAGGAGAGCCCTGCTAACAATAAGTTGCAGAATAATTTCATTAAACTTCCCTACCCTCATTCACGCCCTCTCTTTCTACTTGTAACCTATAACCTGCTGCAACTGCCCCTTAATTAACTTCTCCTCGATTAACCGCCAATTATTGCCACGTTCTACAACTTGTTTGACACCCATTTAACTCATTTGAGAGAGGGATCGTTCTTTTTCCTTTTGTAATCAGTGTGATACTCAGTTGTGTGTTGTAATTCGCTTTCTTGGCTTAAATTGATTGTTTTTAGTAAAAAGTCCAACCAGTCCAAGGACCAGGTCTGAATCTAACTACTATATGGCCATTGTGGCCTTTAACTCAAAGAATAATTATAGCAATAGCGACACGGAATCTGTACAATTTTGTTGCATTGTACTGTTGGAATTCTTTCATGTGGAAGTACTAACATTTATGTCAATTCTGGTCAGGACTCGGAGTTGCGGTCAGCATTCCAAATGCAACAACAAGATGGAAATGAATCAATTCCGTTATGGCCATGGTTTATTTTCTTATCAGGGGCAATGGGTTGCTTAGTTTGCAGTTCAATTTCTCACCTTCTTGCTTGCCATTCCCGAAACTACAGCCTTTTCTTTTGGCGTTTAGACTACGCTGGCATTTCGCTTATGATTGTTTCCTCTTTCTTTGCTCCAATCTATTACGCCTTTTACTGTAATCCCATTCCACAGATGTTTTACATTACTTCCATTTCTGTGCTTGGTATCCTCGCCATTATTACTCTTCTAGCACCTTCTCTTTCTTCGCCTCAGTACCGTTCTTTCAGAGCCACTTTGTTCCTCCTGATGGGGTTGGTCGGGGTGGTTCCTGCTGCACACGCTGTTTCTTTAAACTGGGGTCATCCACAAGTCTATGTATCCATCGTTTATGAGCTTCTTATGGGAATTCTTTATGCCTTGGGAGTCGTGTTTTATGTTACAAGAATACCCGAACGTTGGAAGCCTGGCGCTTTTGACATTGCAGGACACAGCCACCAGATCTTTCATGTGTTTGTTGTTCTTGCTGCTCTTGCACATAGCGCTGCCACATTGGTCATTCTCGATTATCGCCAGACTTTGCCTGCCTGCTCGTCATAATCTTGGAATCCCTACCCAATCTCTTGTTGATAGATTAGCTATAAAACTTATGTTGTCTACTGCTATATATCATCAGACGTCGTGTAATCGTACTTGTATCTCGGAATTATGATCTGCTGGTGTCTATGTTTATCCTGTTGACACGCACAAGTTGAAAATGGAATTGTTGCAATGGAATGCACAAGCAAAGAGTTCAAAACTTTATTACTTCAGGCACTCAGAATAGTAATTAGTTACGAGTACAAACATTGTCATGTTAATTTTCCAAGGTTATTCTTTCAACAAAGAAACAAATATTAATGGAGAATGAAAAAAGAAAAAATGAAAGGAAATGAAATGATAAAAAAAGACTCGAAAATTTAACGGGCTGCCGAAGTCTTAACAAAATAGTTACATCTATCTCTTCCTCAACCATAGCAAAACCAATGTGTTTATCATTCACGCTTTTAAGTGCAAAAGATTGTCAAGCTCTACAATGGTTTTCCTCCAGAGCCTACCCTCTCTTTTCATTGCCATTGTGGCCAATGCAATACTTCAGATCGAAAATATTACATGACCTCCTCTCAACTTGCAACCTCAACAGTTTCAGCTTCGCCGTCACTATATTCTCCCCAGCTCTTGCTTTGTTTCTCCTCAACCAAAATGCTACTGCATATTTCACTAGAAACAACGGAATCACCAGTCAATCCATTAGTAGGCTTTTCTTCAAGTTTGATTGTTGCAGTTTTAATTGGTTCTTCATGAGATCCTTGCTCACTTGGCTGGTTCTCTGCGTCTGCTGTGGACTTTTGGGAATTATTAGCTGCTGTAGCTTCATTTTTCGCTTCATCAACATTTACTGAAGCAGGCGATTCTATTGAACTGCCAGGAGATGTTAGTGATCCATTCTCAGTCATTGGAACACCATCCAGTGGTGTTGAATATTCATTCAAGGACATCGGAATACCAGTTAGAGATATAGGAAAAGCATTTGGAGGAATCGGCATGCCATTTGTGGTAGCCAGATAACCATTTGGTGACACAGGAGGGTAGATATTCACGAGCCAAGGATGGCCCGGAACAAATTCTGCAGCATGAGGGTTCATTATTCTTGCCGGATTAAAGTGATTTGCATCTCCATTGAAATCATTATTTTGAAAGGTAGGCTTGTTTCGTGGCATTCGATTTCCAGATCGAGTGTAACCACCAGATAGCCTTGGACCATAGGGAACCCTTGCTGTTGCTGACTGATGAGGTGATCTACGGACAGGATTAACCGCAAGCATTGGAGGGATATTTACAGGTGGAGGAAGAATTCCTCCGAGATCTTTGAAACCAACTGAGCCAAAAACAGGAACTAAGGATGGGCTAAATGGTGGTGCAGCTGCTGAAAGTTTCTTGGTTGATTCCTTCCCTGATTCTGCTTCATTTTGCTTTTCTCCTTCTTCAGTCTGCAATTGCTTTGGACTATTGCTGCCGTTGTACAGATCCTGGGAATTATCAACTGCGTCTTTACTAGGAACTGAACCATCTTTGTCTGGCAATGGAGTTGTCGTTGAGGGCTCTGGTTCAGAAGTTGTTTCATTTAGACGTGACTCGCTTGTTTCCAATATTTCAACTCCAGAAGAAGCGATATCTGTAATATTTGCCCCACTGTCTCTTTGAATTTCACCATCAGGAGACTTAATTTCAACTGTATCACATTTGGTTTTTTTCGGTAGCCCCAGTGACTCTGATTTCCCAGCTTCTGCTTCTGGCTCTTCAACGACGCAACTTTTTCCTTGTTCAGGTTTCAGAACTACTTTCCCCTCTTCATCTTTCGATGATGCAGTCTCACCAATGACCAGAGGTAAAGCTGCCTCTAGGGTTACCTTAGCATTTGGACCAACACCTTTCGGCAACTGCTCTGTCACTGCCTTCACAATTATCCTAGGAGGAGCCAAAGCAACTTCTTTGTAGGAGAAAAGTTTTCCAGCTGCTTGAACACAATGACTTGACAATGAAGATGATTTGGCAACTTGATCATTTATCGCTGGGGTGACTGGGGCTGACATAGGGTTACTTGATTTCTCTAGTCCACCGGCAGTGACAGTGGCAGTGGAATTTTTTTGTTTAGGGCTCTTAACAAATTTTTTAGGACCAGGAACACTGGGGCTAGCGGAAGCAGCAGAGTCATTTGGTAATGCCCTTGGAGATGTAAAATTTGGCTTTCCTCGAAATTTTGATGATTGAGATGCATTCATAAAGTTGGTATTTAATTTAGCTAGGCTAGGCCTCCTTGAACCAGAAAGCTTTCGACTAGTAGGTGATCGACCTTTAGGCACAGCTTCTTGCCATCCTTCATCTGAGTCATCCTCCTGTGTTATATCATCACTTGTATTGATTTTTGAATGATCTGGGAGGACTGAATCAGCCTTTTCTTTTTCGGATTCTGCAAATTGAGCTTCGGATTTGTTTTCTTTGTCACTTGAATTTTCCATTACAATAACAGTTGGTGACAAACCTCCATCTTTCGGAGATTCATCAGATGAGAGAAAATCCCAATTCTGTCCTGGTTTTCCTTTTACCTATAGCATGAAAAATTATCAGATATTTTTTTAATAAAAAAGAATTTTTACAAAACGGTATAATGGAATTCTATGACCTTCGCACGAGCTTTCCTTTGAGCTTCTCTTGTTTTCATATCAACATCCGGCGTAATATAATCCAAAAGGTCCGAAACACTGATCCATGATGATGGGCAAAAAATTTAATTAGAGCGAGTTAAGCTGCTTAACAGCCCTAACCTACCTAAGCTGAGAATCAATCAGCTCATAGCATAAAATCCACAATCAAATAAGACAGACATTGATAGAAAAAATAATGGAATTATTAAGACAATTACAATGTTTTATTTGCGTTACTGCCTAATGTTAGACATCCAAATATATCACCATTTCATTCATGTAAATAAATCAGTGTTTCCAATAGTACAAATAAGAATACACTACGGTCTCGTTTGGTTGGCGGAATAGAATAGAATAGAAAATGAATGCAAAAGTGTCAAATATGATACATGAGTTCGATGTCGGAGGGCATAGCTCTTCATAGTTTCCATGAGAATCACAAAATAGCTATTCCTTCATTTCAAAGAGGAATAGTTATTCCGTGATTCCTATGATAACAAGGAAGAGCTATTCCCTCCGACGTCGGACTCATATATCACATATTGGATGTTTTCTATTCTATTCCATTCTATTCTATTCCGCCAACCAAACGAGTCATACTTGTTATAAAAACAATATAAATGACGCTCATCTACCTTGGCATGTTGCTAAACATGATATAAAAAATTAAAGAATACAGTTTTAAGCTTATAAGAATCACCTCAAATGGCCTTTACTAGAGATTGAGGCATCAGGCTTTGGAGTGCCATTTCGTGCGGCTTCTTGTTGCTCTAGAGCCTTAGACTCGAAATACTCAAGCCACGCAGCTGCATCCTGCAAGAACTCATTTGCAAGTTGAGGAACATGAGCCACAGGATAAGGTGGCAAATGATATAGTAAGAAACTTGATAGTACCTGTGTGCGTAGATCCTCAGATCCAAGTTTAGCTTGCAGTATTTGAAGTGTAGTTTGTTCATGTTGAACGCTTAGGGAGTAAGCTTCCATCAATGAAAGAGCAATTGCTATAGCATGATAGCTTGCAGCAGTCTGAAAACGCAATATATCTGTTAAGATACAATATGCATCCAAATTGAATCATGAATTGCATTAGACACCCCCAACAAGCAGTTTTCAAGGCATTGCCATCTAAATACGCTCCTTATTGTTGAGGTTTCACAAAACCAGTTGGTAAGTTTTACAGTTAATGATAAAGCAACACCTAATAGCCTCATCATTAATATTCATAAATATTTGGGCATGCCTAGCAGAATTAAATGTAAACAAACTAGCAATCCTGTTAATCAAGATTAGTAGTATGCTTTAACAACATTTAATCTGAATATTCAATTCAACTAACAGATCATTGCGGGTTTTTCTTTCCATGATTAAAATATGGTTTAAGACTTAACAATTCATGAAGCAGGAACATTCATATATTTTAACAATTTCATGAAGCAAGAACATTCATATATTAATTAAATGTAAAAGATTTTTGTTCAAAAAGAAAACTAAGCCAGAATATGTCTTTTATCTTTCAAATAACATTTACCTTTAGTATAAATAAAATATCGGGTAAACATATTCTTCATCTAAATAAAAACACACCGAAAAATGTATATTTATTCATAGATACAAATCATACATTCATAAAAATATGAACTATATTTGCACCAAAAGTTGTTGAAAAGAAAGGAACATATAAATGAGAAATTCATTATGCTATTTATTCTTACTTCCATATGACATGGATATAGAATTAGGAATCACATTATTAAAAAATAAACAATTAGTAAAGCTAATTGGAGGGTTTCTATCACACAATGAAAACTGAGAGAGAGACTGAGATTATGGTTAACAAATTCAATAACAGATTACACACAATTGGCACACTGATAAAGTCATTGGCAGTGTTTTAAAATGTGTTAGGCGCTAGTCGGGCAGCTAGAACCTCTAGGAGCCTAGGCGGAGATTAATCGGGGCCTAGGCGGATAATTATTTTAAAATATTTAATATTTATTAATGAATTAGAATAATAAATTTAACTATTACATAATTTTTTTTATAATAAAATTAAAAATTCATGTAGCAACATAATTCTGGATTTTGGCGACACCATAGTTGTTAGAGGCGCTAGGCGCTTCGAGGTGCTAGAGGGCTAATCTTGCCCGAAGGCGAGGCGAGAGGCGAGAGGCGAGGCGAGCGCCTGAGGTACATCAGGCGCCAAAAATTTACAAAAAATATTTTTCTTACAAAGTGAAGTTATATGCAACAACATAACAAAAAAGAACTAAGAGAATAGTTAGAGGTACATGTACATGTAAAATTGAGATATTACATTAAGAATATATAGTCTTGAATTAATCCAACCTTAAAAATGAATTGAATTATGAATATCTACACTCTATTTCTTTCATTAAAACTCTTAAAATAGATGGAAAATATATTAAAGTAAGTTAAAACCATTAAAAAGAATTGTTGGAGGTATATATATGTAAACTTTGCATGTTGTATTAAGAATATCTATACTTGAGTTGATTTAGCCTTAATAAGAATTGAATTAGGAATATCTAGCCTTATATTATTATTTAAAACTCTTAAAAATGGATGTAAAAAACATAATTATGCAAAATTAACCCCCTTGAGATAGAAGTGTCCGTGGCTCAAAGGCGCTCTTGAGGCACGCCTGTTGGACACCACCCCACCTGTGCTATGCCGAAGCGCCAACGTCAGGCGCGCCTTTAACAACTATGATCCAGGCATTTGGGTGAAGTTGAGCCGAGCAAAGATGCCACTCTTTTAACACGTCGCTTATTCCCTCAGGCAACAGATAGACAAAACCAGTCTAAATCTGATCTATGTAGATCCCAAAGTACCCTTCAGACAGATGTGTAATGCATTGAAATTTCGAAGAAAGCAGAATCTCGCAATCCTTGAGCCAGGGAAACACGTCCATTTCAAACTCTAGATCCGTCCCATCCTGGATCGACTCAATAAACTCCACACGGGGACGTCTTATTCACAATCTCTCCTGGCTTGCCCTTCCCCTTGGCTAATGTGGCAGGCTGGGCGGTGACGTGCTATCTCATCTGCCGAGAGGCCCTTTTCGTCCTTCCCATTCGAGGTAACGCTTCAAGTGGTGACTTGGAAGGAGCTACGGGAGTTCGACTTGCCTCTTCATCAAATTTCACCCACGCAGACTGTGAAGAATGAGACCTAGACTCCGAACTTGAGGCGAATTTTGAATGCCGCCTGCTCATTCGTTAAATTCATATCAAACATCTCTTCTGGTGGTTGGGTTAGCCTAAGGGGAGAGACATAGTTAGATTAATCTACGTTTAAAGGTTGATGAAAAAACCCTTGATATCGCAAGTTCATCTCCTCAAACTTTATCCAATTGACTACTAGTGGTGGTCCACGAGTCGGTCATCGCTACCTATAAAATCCTAGGCGGTTAAAAAAGATCTTAAAGCATCTAAAGTTAGTTCGAGGCGGCACAAGCTACATTCAAATTATCTACGTACGTCGATAATTTGGATCAAATAGCAAAAGTCAAAATTTTCTACGCATTTCTGGGTAACAAAATCTTAGTTGAGCTCATAAAATATTTAGATCAAAAGGTAAAAACTATAAACAGACATGACATTCACATTTCCTGGAAATTTCAAGAACAACTTCAATATAAACAGTACAAGCATGAGAAATTCACCAAAACAAACTACTAATTGCATACTTAAAACAATTGGAGCAACAACGGTGATAAGTCACCAAAGACAAAACAGGCCAAAATTCAATGGGGAAAGCTAAAAGATGAACAACCAAATCACATAATAGTGCATATAGAAGTAGAGATTTCCTAAAGCAATACAGATATCAAAACATGCCCAAAACTTAAAACCAAAAGATGAACAGTTGCAAAAATCAGACAATCATAAAGCATCACATAGATATGAGAATCAAAACGGTAAATCAACGTGGGTAATAGGAAAAGAGACTTACTTGTTGAAGCAGAAGAAGGGTTGAAAGCAGTAATTGACGGAGAATTGGAAAGAAAGAAGAGTAGCCATAAAGAAGAAATCGCTAGGGAAAAGTTCAGAGAAAATGAAAGAGTAAAAGTGGTGAGAGGAGTAATGAAAACCCTTAAATAGATGGTAAAAGGAAAGTTGAAGAGATGTCGCTCCCATGAGTGACACGTGACTCAGTATTATCCTTGTATTTAAAATTTGAAAAGTTTCAAAAGTGATAATTGGTGCTCGGAAAAATGAGCTCAAACCCTAGAAGCGTACCTTAGAAGCTTCCCTACACTTCAACAACCAACTAAAATTCCTTATCCAATCGGAATAAGGCGATCGAAGACCTAAAGAAACTTCACCTCACTTGTGGGGGGACTTCTGATAACATAGTCAAATTTTACTATGCGAGTGCCTATCACAGCAAAGTCGACCAGGCGGATGAAGCCGCCTTAAGATGTCAAGGAAGACCAGACCTTCCTTGTCTCAACAAAGGGTTGGCTCCAGGCAGTAATAAAGCCAAGATGGTTTGCTCGCCTAGGGAGATCCCGCTGGTTAAAAGTAGAATCCAATTGAGATTTTATTTGCTAAAAGCTTGTCTGCAATAAAGGCAGTCCACACTAATTGAGACTCTACTTACACAGGAAGCAAACTCTATCCTATTAATGAGATAAGAATCTATTTACGTAAGAGTTCTATTTGGGATATAACTCTCTTTCCTAACCTAGTCAGGAATCAAGTGAAACCAATAAAATGGCTCCTTGGGTCACCAATAAGAGGTACACATTCTAAACACTTAAAAATCCTTGCCTCCTCTCTTAATTTCAATATGTAGCAACCGTTTATGTCTTGCAAGAACCATCAACACTCAACAAGAGGAGCATAAAGGAGTCGATCTCAGTTAGAGAGTTAGCACATGGAACCACGTTCCAGAACTAACTGTTCAATATGTAACCAAAATGAGGAAAATGTTTCAAATATTTTTCTATGCACAACATTTTTCTATATACAAACGGACTAAATATCCTGTTATATTAAAGGTTACTTGTGATGTGATAGATAGAAATAATAATATGGTTTTGTTATAAAATACTTGTGGGTATTTTCAGAAAATGTTTAAAAAGCTAATCAAAACCTTTCATTCCAAACAGTTTAATTAGCAGATAACAGGCTTGATTTGTAATTCGGCGCCAACCATTCGCCATTGGTGCTGCTTGTTCCTTCTTCACTTCACCGGAGTTGCTGGCCGTTAATTTCTCCTTTATGTTCATTCTTATCTTCTCTCCCAAAGTCAATTCCTAACCCTTAACCTATCCACTGCTCTATTCAAGGTAAATTTTCCTCTTCCCTATTACTCTCCTTCATCTTCTCTCTGTTTTTTTAGTTATATGAGATTTTGAGCATTATGTTTTCTGTAATTGAACTCCGGGTTGTCGATGAGAACATGTTCGGGAACCGATTTTTTTATATAAGGATTCCCCCGATACAAAACATAATCTTTCTATGTGAATTAGTTCCACCTTGTGTCTTGGGGGGTTTATTTGCAGTGATTTGTTGATATTTGACATTGAATTCCATGTCTTTTGTAGTTTGGTAGCTTATATGATTATTTTGCAGTTAGTGAAATTGAATTTCCATGTATTCTGTTTTGCAAGATAATTTTGTAATTCGGTTTTGAAAATACCATTTTCCAGTATAATCAGTGCTTTCAATTGTAAGATTATCTGAGAAAAGTAGTTTTGATTTGCCATTTGAGCTAATCAACAACAACGGAATCAATCGTTGTTAATTTAGAAGAATCTCTATTTCTCAATGAGTTTGTCTCCATTCAAGAAGGATATTGATGAACTTATACACGAGTTTGTTGAGGTGAGCACTGCTATGATATGATTCGAAATTTATGTTTTTGCAGATTTTTAATTGTTTTGGTAGTTTGCTAACCGTGTTTTTGTACTCTTAGAGTGAGTCAACAACTTTGGCCCACATGAAGAAAGTGTGGCTCTCGAGGAAATTTACTTGCATTTATAATGCTATGCCTTCTTCCAAGGTGGCCTTCTTCCAAGGTGGCCTTGTTTATTCAGTCTTTGTATGCTCATGCAATTGGTAACCATTTCCTCACTTTCTTTTTCTCAATTCGAAACATAGGTCCATGGTCTGAATTTCATCACTTGAACTTTAATGATATTGTATTTAATCACCTGTGGAATTATTTTATTCGTATTTTGTCAGTAAACATATGATAACTAAGCATCCAAGTTATTCCCCTCTTAAGGATATTATGAGTCTTCTTGAATTACTTCATATCTTGCTAGACTGTTGAATTAGCCCCAATTAATGTCACTTTTCCTTTTTGCTCCCATATTGTGTCACCTGTCGTCAATAAAGTAAATTTCTGTTTATTCAATTGTTTTTTTTACTTTTGTCTGTGCTCTGCTTATTTAGCTACAGCCTATATCAGTTTAACCTTTCAAAGGTTTAAGATTCTAAGTGAACTTCATCATAAGCATCTTTGTTCATATTCATTTACTAGAGATGGAGAACTTTTGAATCTCTTTATATTCTTGATGTTTGTGCACCTCAGTCGTTTGTGAATTCATTTTTGTTATTAAAAATCTAAAGGTTGATAGCTTTTTCCTGTGGTCATAGTATATTATCAAATGATTGCTTCTCCAATCAACAGAATTTTAGATGATATATGGATCCATAGAGAAAGCCAGCTGGTGAATGTTTAAATATATTATTTACCTTCGAATTTTGATCTACATTTTTATTTGCTTCTCTCTTGAACAGGTTATATGGTGAGTAATGCTTCTTTATCTCAAAGACTTGGTGGGCTATATTGCCTTTACTGCCTATATGAGACTCAACCATATAAGCCTCTTTTCAAAATATACCTGTCTCTTGGTATGCTTTAACAATCACTGTGTCTGCCTGATACTTCTGTGAATCTTCAATTTGAAGCTACATTGTTCAATACATATAGCTAAGTAATGTGTCGAATTTTCCTTCACTTAGTCGAAATGTCAAATTTAATACTGATATAAGGTTTTCAATTTTGGACCTAGTATGGATTATCCATATGCCATTTGGCTGGTATAGTAGTTTTGGAATTATATTACATACTTGATCGACTTTTTTTCTTTGTATTGGTCTTCACATTTCTTAATGTGGTGTGCATGTCGCATTTATTTAATTTGTTGAATGATAGTTTTCTCTCAGTTTATATATCATCATGTGCTTCATATCTTTTTCATGGGTAGTTCTGGGTCCTTGAATACTACATATACATGACTAAAGAGAATTTCTAATATAAAAATCCATATTTTGGCGGTTTTCCTTTCATCTAATTTATGCTGTACTATTTCAATTGTATTATGCAGAATACATAAAAAAAATTAAAGAATATCTAGCAATCAAATTACTGTAAATTTCTCTTTTTCTTGCAATAATAAAGATAATTGGCCTTGTAAGAGGTAATTTTTGTTTTTGTATCGAGCCAACTTACTTTCAATGAATTGAATTTCTCATTTTCAAAGATGTTGAGACATTATTGTTTACCCATGATATATGTTCTTTTAGATCATCTCATTTCTATTATTTATGTGACAGGAGAACTAAAGAAACTTAAGATCCTTGTAATAGATGCAAAAAAGCAGAGTATAAAAGTTGTACGTATTTTGGTCAACAGAATGCTTGAGAAAAACATGTTCCTATTTGGGCTTGTAGAAGGCTCTGATACTAGGACAGTTAGCCAACTGACTGAGTTGCAGAATGCTCGTGTACACGAAGCAAATAAGAAGTAACTCTCTGATAATTGTTCTTAGGCTTGCTTACTTTAGTTATCACATCTGGTATTCATTGCATCATATATTGTTTTACTGCTTTCTATTCTTGTCGACAGGTTATTTAAAGATACTCGCATTGAGCAGTTTCTTCACATGGACATGGTAAGTTAACTAGCTATGATAAAGGCATGAAATTTAGCTATTTTAGAGGGACAATATGATCACATTAACATTAATCAATTCAATTATATATCCAAGCTGTTCCCATGCTTCTAAGAATTAAGTGTCAATCTTCGATGTCAGCAAGTTACACTTAATTATTATAAGTGAATATCCTTGTACCAATTTTAATTAATTTTTTTTTACAGGCTACCTATCTATCTGTAAATGACTATTTATTAATTTAGTGAATAATTTTATATTGTGTACTTGTACTTATATTATGTCTCTCTAACAAAAAATTTGATTGGGTTCACATGGAAAGAAGAAACAAGTGACTAAAGATATTTTATTTTAGAGATGAATGAAATTTAAGATAAAAATTGTCTACAGAGTGCTTAAATTTACGAACTGTATGTAGGCATGTATGTGATGAATTATTACTATGTTAGGGTATTTGTCTACTAAATATATTATCTTATTCATTTACCAAGGTTAATATTTTAGCCTATTAGCCCAACTTTTTGGTTCCTGGAGAAAAATATTAATTAGTTGATGCTGTTAGTTTATCGAATATTCATCTATTAAGGTTTAACTTAGTGATTAAATTTTATTATTGCTTTTAGTTTACAGTGTACAGTCGGTATATATTTCTGTATTTCCGTGGACACTCATATATTAAGGTTTAACTTGGTGATTAAATTTTATTATTGCTCTTAGTTTATAGTGTACAATCGGTATATTTTTCTGTATTTCTCCGGACACTAATCTACAAGTATTATTTCATTATAAACTATTGAAAAAGATACTGCTCATGACTAAATAGAACTGCAATAGTTAAAGAGCTTATGTTCTGTTTTATTATAGACCAAGTTATGATTATTACCCCTTGCTATTTATCTTCAAATGAAGCAGCTCATCACTTTCTGAATCACATATTTAACAGGGTACGGAATTTGATTTCAATGCACTAAAAACAATGTCAACTGAGTATGTAGAGGCCAAGAAGCTAGCTGTTGAAGGTAAGTCCTTTTTTTTCACCACAATGTTTTCCCTTTTTTCCGAACGTTTTCTCAACTATGGCCTATTTTGAATAGGGCACTCAATTTAGCTTTATGCACATTTCTCACGTTAATGGGTTGTCCAATAATTTCTCATAAACTCACATCTGTAGCACTAACATTTGTTCATTATTTTCTTCTGTAATCTCTTCTGCTTATTCATGTTTTAACCTGCATTTTCTGTAATCCCGATTTATTTAGTTATGTTATTTTTATCGATTTTGGCTCGCTTACTATCGAGCTCCTTTATTTCTTTCATCCTAGCTATTCCCATTCCTAAAATACTTTCCGTCTTTTCATTTGTAAATTCTTTACATAGGAGCCGGAAAAGAGGTAGACATTGAAAACATTCAGCACATAGCATATGGTAAGGAAACCATCGGAGACATAGTTGGGAATATTGTCGGGGCCTGGAATTTCCAGAAAGAGGCGTTTTATCAGCAAACTGGATCAAACCAGAAGGTTGTTCGAGAACAAGAACATGACAATCAGCAAAACGAAGAGCAAAATAAAGAAGATGATATTGACTACGACAATATCGGTCGTGAATTAGAAATGCAACTATATGAAGAAGAGCCACAGCAGAACCAAGAGGTAGAGGACTTTAGATATTGCTATTTGGAATGACGAAAGATGGTGAAATTAGTCATAAGGATGAGGCTGACTAGGATTACCAATCTGGGCATTACATCAATAGAGCAAGATCGAAGAATGTGTGTGTAAATTTTCTGATGATTTGTGTTAGGCCATTTTTGTTAAGAAGTAGAATTCCTTTGTAATGGGTATGAGATGGTATCATTTTAGCAATGAGAGGATGTATGGAAGATAAATGGCAAAACTTGCTCTTCCTTTATTTTTTTTAAGGTTATCTTGCTCTTCATTTATTTTTTTTAAGGTTATCTAAGGGCTTATGAGCCAAGGCTTATAATATGGTGTACTTAGAATTTTGGTGTCAATGAGATGGTTTTTATAAGTGATCTTGAATGCGAAACCAGGATTCCGTGACAGGGCGGGCTCCAATCGAAAAAAATTTAGCATAATAATATTTACAACAATCTACAACATTGAATATGTTCCTGTGAAATTGTTGAAGTTTTAATGTTAATTTATATAAAATCTTTGGCAAAAGACAATAATATTGAGTGTGCAACATTATCTTTTTTAAAAACGCACAATCCAAAAGTCAGTTTTGAGTTTTCCGCGAGTCCTCTACTTTTCTCTATCTCACCCCACGTTTTGGTTTTTTCTTCTCTGTTCAACTTCAATTCTTAGTTTCTAATTATGTTCATGAGATCTTTGATTTCATCAACAATAACAACAAGGAAACATTTACCTGAGACTGAAAACATTAATAACTTAATAATACATATTTTGCCTAACAAGGCATTTGCTTCTATTCCCCAAAATTTAACAGAGGTTCACACATATTCAATTCAATTTTGCAGTCTTTTGAGCCTTGTTTTAATAACTTAACACAAGTAACATTAACAAAAACAAGTTAGTTCGAATTTAGAAAATTATGGTATATTTTGTCTCGTGATCGATAACAGCAGCAATGTCATGCATAGTGATTTTGTGATCCAATTAGCGGTATTGCGATCACATAATTTTCATAATAGAAATAAGTTTAATGCATCTACACTCTTTGAATTTGTCCAAAATGAGTCATTGTCATCTTGAACTTTGATATGTGACAAATAACCCATGTAACTGTTTAAAACGCTTCACTTTGCACCATCGCTATGTGTTAGTTTAAGGTTGGCTTGACTTTTCAAATGTCATTTTTCTGATTTTTTTTCTTTTAAACCAGAAATTAGCAGGTGGCATTGAGGGGTAAATTGGTGCATTTTAACAGATTCAAGGGTTTACACATTTGAAAATTCAGGATGAGAATAACCCATTTTGAACAAGTTCAGGAGGTATGGAAGCATTAAACCCGTAAAATATGAAAAATTACCAAAAGCAAATAATACGCTACCTATTTGAGCTCTTATATGCTCATGCTGTACATAAATAAAGTAAATGAAAAATATAAAGAAGAGTTATAAAAGAAAATTTTGATCCTAGGTTGTGTATCATTTAATTTAAAATCCACCTCTTTTACGTTCTAAGAAATCCTTTGGAAAAGCTTCTCGAAAATTGAAAAAGTTCTAGATGAACGAGATGTCAATAAATAATCTTTCATAATTACTAGAATGTAGGCTTAATAAAAAAATAAACAGATAAAAAATGGGCTTTTTATATAAATACCCCATATGAGATATCAGTTTCATGCTTCCACCCATGCATTTAATAAAATACCTCAATTGGATAAACTAATTAATAAAATACCCTTTTTCAAATTTATATGTCCCCCTCTAATTAATTACCGTATCCTCACTAATTAATTAACTCACGATTTGCGGCGCATTCCATATAGAACACAACGAGCTGCAAATAGGAACAATTCTAAACGATTCCTGCCTTCTTCAACCTCGTTTCTCCATCATCATTTACCTAAGAACAAGGAATCTTGAACTCGATCCCACTAATCTGCAACAAGAAATCTGTAAACGACAGACAAGCTGCAAAATAGGAAAGCTTGTAATCAGTTCCACCCTTCTTGAACTCAATTCTCCATCAAAATCATTACCCTAACCCTAAAATCGAAAAAAAGGAACTGCAGCAACAACATAAAAGAAGGCGGGAGATTAGAAACCAATCAGAGATTTCTTCTATAAAGTAAGTTTTCTATTTTGAGATTATTTCAAAATTGTATGGTGTACATGGGTTTGAAACTCATTCACTAGATTTCCATTGTCAGATTATACTATTTAGGAATTTTGGGTACTAAATCTCATCAAATGGCATTTTTTTGGAAAGTGTATGGTTTACATGGTTGGGATTCCCATTGATTGTAGTAAAAATCAAGATTGGGACCATGATTTTGATTCTAAATATGGTTTTTTAGAAAGTGTATGGTTTAAATGGTTGGGTTCGATTAAGATGTTTAATCAGAATTTGAATCTAGGGTTTATGAAAACGATTTTTGAAAATGTGTATGGGTATGGCTACTGTTGTATGGTTGTGTATGTATAATGTGTATAGTTCATTTTGATAATGTGTATAAGTTGGGCTACTATTGTATGGTTGTAATTGTATATGTATTTGTATAGTTTTATAGTTATTAATTGTATGGATTTATCGTCAATTTGTATAGATTGTATTGCATGCGTTTGAAGCTTACATTTTTTATCATTTATAACAGATTTGAACAAGAAGAAGATGAGGACCAGACATTCTGCAAGAAACACCACCCGGACACAACATTCAAATGTAAATTGTGTATGGTTGTATAGGTTTGGCTACTGTTGTGTGGTTATACACGTATAATGCGTATAGTTCACATTTTGATGTGTATGGGTTTGGCTATAGTTGTATGGTTGTAATTGCATAATGAGTATAGTTCATTTTAATGTTTTTGGATTTGGCTACAATTGTATGGTTGTAATTGTATAATGTGTATAGT
>CATIWQ010116608.1:0-13160 GCA_949673415.1 Euphorbia schlechtendalii | reverse complement strand
AAGAAAGAAACGGACAACCCTATGAAGACACAACGCCAGAAAGGAAGGCCTACGTTATCACCAATCGGGAACAAGAAGTCACCAGCTACATTGGTCAGGTATTCTCTCAATCCCTCCACTCTTTTCGTGTGATAATACTAGTTATGCAACCAGCAATTGTCACACGAGGAGCAGCTGTGAGCACATGATTTTGTACCAGCTCGCGCGTTCAATGATGATGGCTTTTCGGGATATTTATCCTCGAATCACACGATTTTCGACCGTCCGACGATGTTCAATGGGAGTTCAACTCATAAAAAACAAATAATGTTTGGGACCTTAAATAAATATTTAGGACCATAGAAAATATTTAAAAGCCTCAAAATGAAAATTTAAGGACATAAAATATTTTTAAGGGACATAAATAATTTTTTAAGGGTCCAAAATAATTTAATTGTGTTATTTGGAAATATATGTATATATCTAAATAAATATATAAATATATATATAATAATTAATTAATTAAAATAAAAGAAAAAAAACAGAAGGGCGGAGTGGCCCAAAGAATTCCTCCAACACACCCTCGCAGGAATTCAGCGAGGGTGGCACACCCTCGCTGAAGAGTTCAGCGAGGGTGGGGGGAGGGGGGGCTCACTGAACTCTTCGGCGAGCCCTGTTTAAACTTGTTCCGAATTTCTACAAATTCGGGACATTTTTGGATTGAAGGGGGCTCGAAAATTCAGAGAGAAAAATCCTCTCTTTCAGATAAAAAAAATACAAACAATATTTATTTCTTTCTTCTTTTTTTCTCGGATCCAAAAACACTTTTTGATCCCAAATTTCTTCATCTTTTTATTAAATTTTTTCATTTTTTCTTCTTAAATCCTCAAATATTCTCGGGTCTAAAACCAATTTAGAACCCGAGTCTGATTATCTTTTGGATAAATAAACACTTTATTTTCCAACCAAACAATTTTTTTTCCAATTAAATTACACTAAAATTCCTAGAATTAAACGAAGACTTTTGGACTTTTACATCAACAAATTCACCTAAACTAAAGGACGAGGAGGACTTCCGAAGGCCGAACGGATACACCGAAGTGTATTCATACCGGAAGGGTAAGCCTCTGAGTTCTTAGAGCTGCTTATTTCGTGCTCCTTTTTTTTCTTTTTAATTTCTTTCTACATGTGAACCTAGAAATTATTTTATTTTATTATAAATATTGTAATTCTCTTTTTCTTTTATTTCTTTTCATTTTTGTATTAGAATACCCCAACGAAGGGAATTAAAATTATTCCCGGATAACAGACCTCACCATTTTCATTAATTAAAATTGACCAACCAATGTGCTAATAAAACGATCGGTTTTATTTAAATTAATAACTTTAAAATCGCTGATGTTTTTTATTAGGCCACGCGGGCCTCGCTAAAATCCAATCGAGCATACGTGATATATCCCTTGTGCTAACCTTTGTGGATGCAGGATAGATGTATGTTTAGGCTTTTATTTTTTCCTTCGGGTATTGCACATATTTTACGGAAAATGTAATTAATAGGGTAGCTGGCGGTTGCATCCCCCGATTTTTGAAAGCCTTGTAATTTTTATTTTCCACATTTATTTTCCGCATTTAGTTACTATTTTGTGGATGATTTAGTATTTCGCGTATACGTGAATCATGCATGAAAACTCGAAAAATGACCTAAGTGCGAATATGCATAACTAAGAAAATACGGTTTTCTGTAGATGTAATATATTGTGATCACTTAAGAAATAAGCAACTTATCCCAGACACGAATCTCTGTGTCTTAGTGGGCCGTCCCTCGGGCGTTAAGCCTCACAGGATTCTAATTCCTGGAAAGTGCTAATCCAGGTGGCGACTCCACACTAACAGATGGCGGATTCGGGTTCGAACCGATCTAAAATGTTTTCGCCTTTTCTCTTTCAACCTATTTCACGGGTTCCAGACCTAGTGCTTTTCTTTTTTCAAACACCCTGGTGGACCGCGCCTATGAAATCGCACGCTCTCGGCCCACCACTCCATGTCGCCCGCTCACAAACGCATTTACCAACAACGAACAACTAGCATTGCTCATTCACCACCACACCGGGAGAGCTCAAAATGTAGTGTCCAACCCAGAGGTCACCCTTCATAATGGCAATCCAACTAGCTAGCCTAAAACAGGGGGACCTCCCACCTCACACATGGTGCCCCTAACTGCCTTTTATCAGTTTGGGGCAGGACAAAGTTAGCTGAACCAGAATCAATTCTTCCTAAGATAAATTGGGCAACCGGCATTCTCACCAGAGCCTTTCTACCATGGAATGACCCAATAGCCTATTCCTAGTTAGAGTACGTCAATTGCCTCATAGTTCCAGGCACCTCAACTGCCCAATTTTGCGACATTTCCCCAAGGGCAGTATAGCTCTTATCCAAGGGCAGGGAATGCCATCCTCCAATAATAAGGAATGGTTGAATTATGGAAACAATTCTTGGCCACTCACGCTGGCCATCTCATGAATTCATACGTAGGGTAACTGACAATTGGGGATGAAGATAGCTTGCCCCCAAACTTTACAATGTCGCAATTTGAAAATTATGTGGGATCTGGAGACCCGCGCTCTCACTTAACGCATTATCAGAGAGTGATGAGAGCATTAAGGGTTAGTGAAAGGATGATGGCTAAGCTCTTTGTCATCACCTTGGGCCACCTAGTCAATGAATGGTATAGCCACCTTCCACTAGACATAGCTATTGATTGGAATAGCCTTGCTCAGGCTATGATGGGGCATTATGGTTTCAACTCTCATATGGAAACCACAATACAACAACATCTGGAGGTGATAAGGCAAGAGCAGGGTGAGCGCTTCAATATCCTACTATGCGCATCGGATGGCCACACAGGTCAGGCTTTGGGCTCGCTTAACTCTACCGGAGATGATAACCAATCTTCTAGACTGTGCATTGCCATCATACAGGAAAGTGTTAGGGTCAGACATTTTTTTGAGCTATCAAGAAGTGTTTGAGAAGGTGGACAGGATAGAGCACTTTGAATCCATGGGCATATCCGGGGGCCATTAACGTCGAAAGATGATAATGTAATAAATTAGTTTCTAACTACTTTACCCACAAGGCTTTCGAATTTTTTTTAAATTGAACTTTGTTTATTTGCTTGATATTCTATTGATGACATCACACATTCTAATAAACATATACATAATGTTTTTATCACATGTGACACATCATGTCATGAAATTAATTTAGGTATAAATGGATTCCCCACAATTACAATAAGTTCAAATGATTTGGCTCTTGAGGGAAAATGAGAGACAAACACATGTCCTTAGATAACGCGTGATAACATTTGCCTCATCCTATAAAGACGTAAGATCGATGGAAAGATCTCCAAGCATGAAATGTTGACAAACTATTAAATCAGTCAATCAAAGGAATGAAGTTCGCAAAGATCAAAAGGATCGAAGCTAGAATAAGGCCAAAATGTCAAATAAAGCAAACTGAGGTTAAACAACCTGTGCAATGCCGAAGACACAAAGAAGGGGTTAGAATATATCAATTACTCCATTGCACGGCTCACTACCATTTGTGGGGCAATTATCACATAATTGAAGAACATAAAATATTCATCCTCGATGGAATCAAGCTACATTTGATACACCTAGGGGATCTGAAGCTTCTGACCCTGACAAATATTACTTATCATCGGAGAATAATTGAACTCAAAAGGAAACGTTGATAATCAAGACTCATCATCAGATACACCTCAAGCTAGTGAAGTAGCATGAGCA
Organism: Euphorbia schlechtendalii; assembly: GCA_949673415.1. NCBI lineage: Eukaryota > Viridiplantae > Streptophyta > Magnoliopsida > Malpighiales > Euphorbiaceae > Euphorbia > Euphorbia schlechtendalii. Next base: position 9,375 of record CATIWQ010116608.1, on the reverse strand, counting down.
CCAACCAATCGATCAAAAATGTTGAACGAGACAACAACTGAAGTCGTGGACATGGACATCGATCGATCTATCAACCAAATCAACCAAAACTCTATTAGTTGAGAAAAAATTAGGGCTTCTTTTCAAATAAAAAAAAGAATAGTTCGTTGAAAACCTGAAATGGGCGGCTCAGGCAAATAGCTTTCAAGCATTCATTGCCAACACAATGCGGGATCAATGACTCATCTTGATCTTCCTCGAACCAAGATTCAAGCTCTGAACTCGAACCTGATTCAACGAACCCATGGTCGTCACTTTGAAGAAATCATCTATGGAATCCTTAACAAGATATATCCTAGGGGCAACCACACACCAACACAAGAGAAGGCTCCTCAATGAACGAAGCCCACAACACCTACAACAGACGAACTTACATCATGTGATAAATATTGTCAATGCATAAAATCATGCATACATTACATTCGCATGACATCATTTACAGGTAAAGATGATGCCAAACTGAGGCAACACCATCCTAGTAAACAAGAAAAGACTCCACCTCCACATGAGGAATCTGCAAACGTCAAGAAGTTTGATGGCTCACTCAAATCTAAAGCTTATTCAAGCCTATAAAAGTCTCCTAAAACAACGGAGCAGTTCTCAGACGTCTTCGAATTTTCATTAAACTCATTTCTTCATCATGTTTTAATTTTTGATTGAAGGGGTAAAAATTTTTGCTTCGCATAAACTCAATCAAATAATTAAAAACTGCATAATAAAATGTATTAACATTATATTTCTCTGATTTTTCATAGGAAGCAAGTCAACATCCTGCCAAGGAAATCCAAAATACAACCAAAGAAAGAAACGGTTATCTCAATGGGGTCGCCTTTGAAATGGATTTAGGCACCCTGCTCCGGCAGTTCCAACGGTCAAAGCCAACCAAAGGTCAACTCACAAGGGGCACATGATGACCACAACCAAAGAAAGAAACAGTTTCTGTCTATTAAAAGGATGCCTAGAAGAAACGGTCAACCCGCCCGCAAGTGGCATCAAACACCAAGGGATTCCCAAGAAAGAAACGGGCCATTATTTTTTTTCGAAAAAAATCCTCAGATGTTCTTGAGCCTAAAACAAATTTAGAGTCCGAGTCTGAACATTTTTAGGATTAAAATAACACATTTTCACCAATTAAATCAAAATGTACGAAGAGCAATTCCAAAGATCAAGTGAATTTGTCGACATGGACTCGCAACGAAAGGGTAAGTCTATGAGTTTCTAGTACTGCTGATTCTGTGCTCATTGTCTACTATTTCTTCTTCTGATTTCATCCGCAGACCTAGGATTTTTATTATTATATTTTATTTCAAATGTTGTAATTTTTCTTTCTTCATCTGTAAATTCTTTATTAATTGAGATACATGCTAGAATAACCCCCACGAAAGGAATAAAAATATATTCCCGGATAATATCCCCCTCTATTTTACCATGCGAGTAGTTTCATTTATTAAAACGAGCAACCAATGTGTTAATAAAATGAATTATTTCAAATAACAAATCCATTACCGTGATTTTTAAATAGGTCACACGGGCCTCGCTAAAGCCAAAATCGAGCATACATGTAATATATTATAATATACCCCGTGCTAACCTTTGTGGATGTAGGTAGATTAGGATTAGATTTATGTTTAGGATTTTAATTTTCCTTCAGGTATTGCAATTTCAATTATTTTTGGGAAATGTAATTAATAGATAAGGCAGGCTGTTGTATCCCCCGAGGTTTTGTAATTTTTAATCTTTACTTTTCGTATTTATTTACTACTTTATGGATGGATTTACCGCTTTCAAATATACGTGAATCATGCATAATAACTCGAAAAATGACATAAGTGCGAATATGCTCAATTAAGAAATATGGTTTTCTATAGATGTAATATAATGTGATCCAATAAGAAATAAGCAACTTATCCCAAACCCGAATCTTAGTGTCTTAGTGGGCCCTCGCCTAGACATTAAGCCTCACAGGACTCTAATTCCTGGAAAGAGCTAATCCAGGTGGCTACTCCACAGTAAGATATGGTGGATTCAGGTTTGTCCTATCTAAAGTGTTTTCACTTTCTCAATCAAACTTCCTGGGTCCATGACCGGTGCATTTTATTTTCACATAAACACCCGGTGGTTACGCCTCTCATTCGCGTGCATTCATCCCATCGCTCTGTGTTGTCCACTCACAAGAGTACAAGGGATTTGGAAGAAGCTGGAAGTTACATATGAAGCAACTGATAAAGTTAAAGAATCCAAGATCAATTAGAGCCTTCGCTTGTATGAATTGTTTGAAATGGAAGAGAATGAATCCATATCCTGCATGAACTCCAGATTCACCAATATCATAAATGAGCTTAAGAGACTTGGAAAAATATTCTCAAAGGAAGAGCAAGTAAAAAAAATCCTCTAAAGTTTGATAAAGAAATGGTAGGCAAAGAAAACTATAATAGAAGAAGCTCAAGATCTCCCCACCTACAGGTTTGATGAGCTAATTGAATCTTTAATAAATCATGAGATATCTATGCAGAACTTTTAGATGAAAGACAAAGCAAAGGCTAAAGGAAAGAAAGCCATCATCCTTAAGGTAGAAGCTATTGGTGACATCTCTTTTGAAGATGATGAGGAAATGGTGATGCTGGTAAAAAAATTCAAGAAGTTCATGAAGAAGAATTCAAGAATTCCTCAAAAGTCTTAGAAGAAGGGAAGCTTTCCTCAGAAGTCCGAGCATCAGAAGAAAGATTTCCAAAAAACCAAGTTTAGATCCTCTGAAGAAAAGTCCAGAGAAGAAAACTCAATGAATATCACATGTTTTGAATAGGACCAAGAATGACACATCAAATTAAATTGTCCGAAGTTAAGAAAGGAGAAGGGAAAGAAGGCTATGGTGGCAACTTGGAGTGATAGTGAAAATGAGAGCTCCTCTCAGTTATCTGCAAATGAAGAAGAAACTACACAGATATGCTTCATGGCAGCAGATGACATTGCTCCAACAGTTTAATCATAAAATATCAGTACCGAAAGCACTTCATCATCGAATTAGTCTTCAAAAGACAACTCTTGCCAAAAGGATGAGGAAAACGCCAGTTTTAAAATTCCTAATGAAATTATGCAAGTGCTTATGCAAATCTATAAAATGGCAAAGAAAAACAAGAAGCACATGAAACTTTTTAAAGAGGACTTCAAGGACTTCTATAGTCATGATAGAGCAAGAGATAACACCTCTAAAGCTATCTACAAGAGCCAGGGAGAGTTAGAGGCTAATGTTGAGAAACATAAAAAGGAGCTAGTTCTGGCAGGAGTAAATGTAGCAGAACTCAGCAGGAGAGTGATGATGCTTGAGGGAAATCTATCAGGAAAGATCACTCTACCTAATAAAGCCAATCCTCAGAAGAAGGAGTAGGTGCAGAAGGTGAATACTCCTTATAAGCCAAATTAGTAGAAGAATTCATACCAAGGACAAGCCTCAACTTCAAAACCAAGGACTGTTTAGATATTTAACTACAGGAAAGGAAAAATCATTGGAAAAGGCACCTTAGGATCAAAAATCAAAATAGAAGAACTCTCTCTAGTAGATGGTTTAAAGTTCAACCTTTTAAGTGTGGCTCAACAATGTGACTAAGGAAGAAAAATTATCTTCGACTTAGAATGATGCTCCATCATAGACTATAAGACAAACCAAACTCTTCTCTATGCTCCTAGGATAAATTATAAGTTTATAATAAACATAAATGATAAATCTAGGAAGGATATTTATCTAATGTCTAAAGAAGAGGAATCATGGCTATGGCACAAAAGATTAGGACATGTAAACATGAATCTTCTAACCAAATTAGCCAAACAAAAGCTAGTTGAGGGTCTGCCAAGTTTGAACTTTGAAAAGGATCATCTGTGCAATGCATGTCAATATGGAAAATAGTTTAAAAAGAGTTTCAAATCTATATCTGAGTTTTCTACAAAAAAAGGTTTTAAATATTGTACACATTGATCTTTTTAGCCCTATTCATCCTATGAGCATGGGTGAACATAGATATACCATTGTAATAGTAAATGCTAGTCTAGGTATACATGGGTTGTCTTGCTCAGTAGCAAGGATGAAGCCTATAAAGGATTCTCCAGATTGTGCAATAGAATAGAAGTTGAACAAAATTTCTTACTTTCAAAAATCATAAGTGATAATGGTAGAGAATTCAAAAATAAGCTATTTGATGGATTCAGTGATGCTAGAGGTATCGAGTATAACTTTTTTGCTCCCTACACTCTACAAAAAAATGGAGTTGTTGAGAGAAAGAATGGAACTATAGTTGAAATGGCTCGATAATTACTTAGTGATCATAATTTACCTAAATACTTTTGGGTAAAAGCTGTAAAAACTGCAAGCTACATCTTAAATAGAGTTAATATAAGATCAGTAATTGACAAAACTCCTCATGAAATTTGGAAGGGAAGAAAGCCCAAGATTGGGTACTTCAAAGCTTTTAGATGTAAATGTTTTGTACTTAAAATTAAATAACAACTAGGAAAAATTGATCCTAAATCTGACGAGGCAATATTTCTTCACTACTCACCACATAGTAAAGCTTACAAAGTCTTTGTTAAAACAATAGTGACAAGTGTATAATTACACTTATTTTCATATTAATTTTATACACTAAACACTATAGTTTAAGTCATTTTTATACTTCAAATAAAAGATTTCATGTGGTATGTAGTTATTTTTGATGCAAATGCAGATACCAGGTAAATCTTGGGAGTAAAATTATCTAAAGTGGAATTCTATGAAAAAAGAGTGAAAAAGGTGCGTGGAACATAAAGATTTGGCTTAGGATCGAAGCTGTCAAAGATCGGTGAAGTTCAAGGAGAATTCTGAAGAAAAATGCAATTCATGGTCGGTACAACCATTCACGATCGCGAGTTGTTCTTCTTCAAAATAGAAATCTACTAATCAAAGATTCACGGTCATGACTTGTATATCGCGGTCATGACTTAGACGGTTTTCTATTTTAATCTTCTTAACTACCAACTGCCAGATAAGGATGATCAACCGCCATCAATCACCATCAACTACCAACAAATAGACACCTATCAGAAATTAACCAATCGTGAAAAGGTGCCTATCCATTATGGATTAGATTGAAGCTTCTCAACCAATCGTAATGAAGTGATGCAATCATTCACCATTGGACACAACTCTTCGTATGGATAGACGCAACCCTTCAAACTCTATAAATGGGGCTCCAAACCTTACAATTATTAGTGCAGTTAAGCAGAGGGAAAACATTAGAGTGGATGAGAGAGATATAGTGTGTGTATACATAGAGAATTCGCTACATTCATAAGTGTTAGCGAGAAAATGTTTAAGTGATTCGAATCCTTATTTCGAGCACTAGATTTCTCTATATTCTCAAGTGATTATTGTATAAGTGCACTTGCAAATCACTTATCAATAAAATTTTTAGTTCTTCAATATTCGTTTGTTCGATATTCGCAAAGAATAACATCTTAGCAGAGGTTATGTACGGGCCGAGACTGAATTCAAAGTAGACGTAGGAATTGCGGGAATTACCGACTCCCATTAAAGAGTGGATACGGTTTGATCAACTTTAGCTTTCACTTTCATACCTTATAACTTTGCTTTGCTTTCTACTTATACTTTCTATTTCGAAGTTTATGATATGTCTATGTGTCATAATGCGTATTTCGTGTTAAGTCTTTTATATTAATCAAGTTACATGCATTAGAGTTAATTTTAAGAGTAGTTTCAGGGTTAACAATATCGTGTATAATTACTGGATCTGTGATATAATGTTGTTTAGTGAGCCAACATTTTTGGAATGGTCACTTGCTAAATGTGGCTATGTGAGAGCGACCCGTACTAAGCATAATATTCATGTTGTCTAGGTTTATATAATTGTCTTAATTCATTTATGTTAGGTTTAGAAAAGTTATTTCATGTGTTGCTCTGCAGTGAATAATTGAACATTTGGATATTTTGAACCGAGTCTGTTAGATTAGTTTAGTAAATCGTAACATCTTTGTTGAACTTGCATGTTTTCACTGCTATCCTTATTTCATAGGGAAAATCTATATATTTAGATTCTCTAATCTTTCATATCTATATTTACTCATTCTTCATTCTAACCCTCCTACCCAAAATTTCAAATCTATTTTATTTTCTTTATTCTATCTTCCTTATTGATCTTTAGACTTAGTTCCTTCCCTGTGGGTTTGATATCTTTTAAAACTACATCGCAACTGTATACTTGTAGTAATCATCATTTTTCTATTTGATAATAGGTACTAACAACACCTATACTTTATGTGAACAAATTTTTGGCGTCATTAATATATAGCCAAATCTGGCAAACAAATTATTAAACTTATTAGTAGAAAAGTGGCGAACAAGTTTTTGGCGCAATTGCCAGGGAAGGCAATAGCATTCTAAAGATTAAATTTTCGAGGAAGGCATTAGCGTTCTAAAGATCAATTTCTGGAGAATACGGTACGTTTTTAAATTTTCATATTTTTATTTTATTTTAATTTTTTTATTGTGTTTGTTTTGATTCAAAATGTTTGCTAATATACATTGTGATAAGTTTTGTGGTGATCACATGATTTATAACTTAATTGATACATGTGTAGATGAAATTTTTCATGTTACATCTCTTGAAGAATCAGCATCTGAATCCCTTGAATATTTAGAATATTCCTCTGAAACCGAAAAATTAGTTAGAGAAGATGATCCTATACCACCTTTTATAGATAAACCATCCTTAGTAGAATTGAAACAATTGCGCATTCATCTAAAGTATGCATTTTTAGGAAGCAACAATACCCTACCCATTATCATTTCTAGTAAGTTATCTAGTCTATAGGAAGAAGCATTATTAGAGACAATAAAGGGTAGAATTAGGAGTATTGGTTGGCAAATTTTCGATATTAGAGGAATTAGCCCTAATATAGTAATGCATTCTATTAATTTGGAGAATGAAAGTAAACCTATAATTGAAAGGCAGAGAAGATTAAATCCTCACATGAAGGAAGTTGTTCAGAAGGAAATTATCAAGTTACTAGATGTAGGAATTATCTATCCGATTTCAGATAGTGAGTGGGTCAGCCCTGTTCAATGTGTTCTGAAAAAAGGAGGTATTACTATAGTTCAAAATGAAAAGGGAAACTTAGTTCCTACTAGGACAACAACTGGATGGAGAGTTTGCATAGATTACAGAAAATTAAATGCAGCCATTATGAAAGACCATTTCCCTTTACCATTTATAGACCAAATGCTAGAAAGGATATCAGGTCATGTATTTTATTATTTTCTTGATGGATTCTCTGGATATTTTCAAATTCATATTAGGCCAGATGACCAGGACAAAACCACTTTTACATGTCCATTTGGTACATTTGCTTATAGAAGAATGCCTTTTGGTTTATGCAATGTTCTGGCTACTTTTTAGAGGTGTGTTTTATACTATTTTTAGTAAGTATGTGGAGCATATTATGGAAGTTTTCATGGATGATTTCTCTGTATATGGAGATTTGTTTGAAGTATGTTTGGAGAATTTGGATAAAGTACTCGCTAGATGTGAGGAAACTAATTTGGTGTTGAATTGGGAGAAATGTCATTTTATGGTTAATGAAGGTATCGTATTAAGTCATAAGATAGATGAGGAAGGAATTCACATAGATATAGCAAAAACCAAAATCATAGATAAATTACCTCCTCCCATAAATGTTAAGGGAATAAGATCATTTCTAGACCATGCTGGATTTTACAGAAGGTTTATTAAAGATTTCTCGGTTATAGCCAAACCTTTAACTAATCTATTAGCTAAAGATGTGAAGTTCGAATTCTCTGATGACTATTTAAAAGCCTTCAACACTTTAAAACTAGCATTAGTTTTGGCTCCCATCATAGTTAAACCAAATTGGTCTCTGCCATTTGAATTGATGTGTGATGCTAGTGATGAAGCTGTAGGTTGTGTATTAGGGTAAAAGTATGAAAAGAGTTTGCATGCAATTTACTATGCAAGTCGCACTTTATCTTCTACACAATGCAATTACACTACCAAAGAAAAAGAGATGTTAGCAGTCGTAAATGCATGTGATAAGTTTAGATCATATTTAATAGGGTTTAAAGTAATAGTTTACACTGATCATGCTGCTTTGAGATATTTGTTTGCTAAGAAAGATGCCAAACCTAGATTAATTAGGTGGATCCTTCTTTTACAAGAATTTGAGTTAGAAATTAGGGATAAGAAAGGAAGTGAAAATACCATTGCTGATCACTTATCTCATCTAGAAGATGATAAGGGACCTATAGGTGAAACTGGTGATATTAATGAAATCTTTCCAGATGAAAATCTAATGTTTGTTGAACATACTGTTAATCCATGGAATGCTGATTATGAAAACTATTTGGATACACATACTTTACCCTCTGATTTAGATTCTAATGGTAGGAAGAAATTTCTTAAGGATTAGATCATTTATGTGGGATGACCCTTATTTGTTTAAGGTATGTGCTGACAATATTATTCACAGATGTATAGATGATACTAACTTTTCTTCAGTTTTACGTCATTGTCATGATAACATATATGGAGGATATTTAGGACCAGCAAAAACTATAGCTAAAGTTTTAGAAAGTGGATTTTATTGGCCAACATTGTTCAAGGATGCTAAAGATTTTGTTCAGAATTGTGATAATTGTCAGAGAATAGAAAATATAAGTCGAAGAGATGAGATGCCATTGAAAAACATCTTAGAAGTAGAGCTTTTTGATGTTTGGGTATAGATTTCATGGGACCATTTCCTACATCCAATGGTAATAATTACAGTTTGGTTGCAGTTGATTATGTTTCAAAATGGGTTGAGGCTAACGCATATAGTAAGAATAATGCTAGAGTAGTTGCTAAGTTTCTTAAGCAATTATTTAGTAGATTTGGAGTTCCTAGGACCATTATTAGTGATGGAGGATCACATTTCATCAATAAGACTTTTGAAAGCTTGATGTAAAATATGGAGTACATCATAGGATTGCTACCCCGTATCACCCTCAGACTAGTGGTCAAGTAGAAATCTCTAATCAGGAAATTAAGTGGATTCTCAAAAAGACTCTTGAATTCTAGGAAGGATTGGTCTACTAAGTTAAACGATGCATTATGGGTTTACAGGATAGCTTTTAAGACACCTATTGGTATGACTCCCTATAAGTTGGTTTACGGAAAGGATTGTCATTTACCAGTAGAATTAGAGCATAAGGCCTTATGGGCTTTGAAGAATTTGAATATGTATTTAAGCAAAGTTGGTGATAGAAGAAAGTTGGATTTAAATGCGTTAGAAGAACTA
>CATIWQ010116592.1:0-16029 GCA_949673415.1 Euphorbia schlechtendalii | reverse complement strand
AACATAGTTGATGATGTTCATAATCCAGTGATGACACGTGGTCAGCTTAGTCGGATGATGAGTCATCCAGCCTTCATATCATTGATTGAACCCAAGAAGGTTGAAGATGCGAAAGGAGATGATTATTGGATGATCACAATGTAAGAGGAATTGGACCAGTTCAAGCTCAATGATGTTTGGGATCTAGTTCCTAGGCCTAAAAGGAAATCAATTATCAGTACCAAATGGGTATTCAAGAACAAGCTAGATGAAGATGGCGTTGTTGTCAGGAACAAGGCCAGGCTTATTGCTCAAGGCTACAATCAGTAAGAAGGCATCGATTACGATGAGACCTATGCACCAGTAGCCCAGCTTGAACCTATTCGAATCCTTTATGCTTTCACATCCCATATGAACTTCAAATTATTTCAAATAGATGTCAAAAGTGCTTTTCTGAATGGATCCATTCAAGAAGAAGTCTATGTTTTCCAGCCTCCAGGCTTTGAAGATGCAAAGAATCCTGAGCATGTCTTCAAATTGAAGAAACCTCTTTATGGATTTAAGCAGGCTCCAAGAGCTTGGTAAGAGAGGCTGACCAATTTCTTGATCACCAAAGGCTATGAAAGTGGTAGAGTAGATATAACTCTATTTATCAGTAGAAGGAAAGAAGATGTGTTGTTGTCCAAATATGCGTTGATAATATCATATTTGGAGCAACTGATGAGGAGCTATGCAAGGAATTCAGCAACTAGATGAAGAGCGAGTTTGAGATGTCTATGATGGGAGAGCTCAATTTCTTCCTTGGACTTCAAATCAAGCAGACTAATGATGGAATTTTCATTAGTCAGTCCAAATATGCTAGAAAAGTTCTGAAGAAATTTGACATGGAGCATTCTAAGCCAATGTCCACTCCTATGGCTACAGATACTATCTTGAGTAAAGATGAAGCTGGTAAACCTATGGATAACAAGTTTTATAGAGGAATAATCAGTTCTCTTCTTTATCTCTTCATTGGTAGGCTAGACATACAATATGCTGTGTGCTACTGTGCTCGTTATCAAGCTGATCCTAGAGAATCTCATTTAGCAGCTATGAAAAGAATTCTCAAGTACTTACAAAGTTCGATTGAAGTAGGTCTGTGGTATCATAGAAGCTCAGATTTCACTCTTAGGAATTTCACAGATGCTGATTATGGAAGAGACAAACTCGACAGAAAGAGTACAACAAGAGGATGTAATTTCCTTAGAGAATGTCTTGTCTCTTGGTATAGTAAGAAGAAAACTTCTGTTACGATGAGTACAACTGAAGCTGAGTACATGGCAGTAGGAAGTTGTGAAGCAAAATTGCTTTGGATAAAGTAGTAACTGGAAGATTATGGTATCATGTCTAATTATCTCGAACTTATGTGTGATAACAAGAGCGTAATTGATTTATCCAAGAATCCAGTCAGCATGGGAGAATGAAGCATGTCAACATTAGGCATCACTTCATTAGAGATTATGTGCTACGAGGAGATGTCAAGCTAGAGTATGTTCTATCAGAGGAGGAGTGCATTGATATCTTCACCAAACCATTACCGAGGGAACAATTCTGTGTACTGAGGTAATTGATTGGGTAAGGCAAATCCACGATGAAGAAGAAGGATGAAAATCTTAGAAATTTTGCTAAGTGTTGGAGATCTAGCATGAGATGACACGTGGATAACATCGTCAAGTTTTTAAAGTAACGGCATGAGAAAAAGTTCGTGGTTAAAATTCAAACCTTTGCATTTTCAAAAAGATGCATGCTTGAATAGGAACCATTTTTTTTACCAAAACACCATTTTACTGAGGTGGTTAATTAAAGGTCAATCTCAGCGTTAATTTTCATCTTGAGCTAAGATGGTGACACGTATGAAGGAGAGCTGAGATTGTCTATATAAGTTGAACAGTTAAAGAGAGTGGGTCACTTGCTTTCTACGAATTTGAAACCTCAGAGCATTCGTACCCTAATCTTTTCATCTTTCAATTTTCTCTCAAAATCTCTCAAATGGCAAAAACCAAGACCACTTTCAAACTCAAAAACACCACTCCTATGAAGATTGTGGTGAATGTAGAAGGGAAGACTGAGAAGTTAACCTTTGAAGTAGGAACCAATTTTACGAGAGTAGAATGGGAAGATGGCTTGGATTTTGGGCCAGTTTATGAAGTGAACTATGAAGGTCTACTTCTCAACTAGACGATGCACTGAGTTATTAAGTAGCAGCACCTTAGTATCTTCTTGAGGATGGAAGGTCCTGTAATTATAGGCCTCATTAAAGCTTTCAACACTCATCTCTACACAATAGAGGGCTTTAATAATGTTCTGTTGATGGATTTTGGAGGTAAATCTATCTTGATTTGTTCTCGTTTGATAGGGAGCATTCTCAACATGACTAATTTAGGCACTCAACTCTGCAGATCTGGCAATGAAGATGCCATCATCATTCTCGAGGATTGGGAACTCCCAACCAACTATGTTCCGGGGGAGATAGCTACCAGCGGGATGTCATGGATATCAAGGATATGCCATGTGCTGGTGGTGAAGTTGTTGTTACCCAAAATAGGCTTGCTGACTAACTGCACTTACTTCAAGCATTGCGTGGTCTACCATATTGTAGAGGGTAAAAAGCTCAATTGGCCAGTAGTGATCTTTCATCACTTGACAAAGCTGACTATTGTCTATCACTATGGTTACCTCATAATTGAGATTATGAGGGCAGTGAAAGTTGACGTGGCTCAATTTTTGGGGGAGTTTGGTGAAACAGTCTTGCCAGTGAAGAAGAGGCTTGAAATGTCACATTTTAGCAGGCTAACTCACAACCAAGTTTATGCTAGGTACACTAAGGCTCAGCAGAATTGAAAGTTGAAGTATGTACTTACAGTATTTCCTATTGACATCAGCAAGGAGGAGGAAGAAAAATTCATGGTGGATTTTGAGGACAGTGATGACTTCGATAAGGTTTTCGTCTCCAAAATCTTGGAGTATGTGACCACCATCCCCTCTAAAAATGAGAAGGTTGCTTCCTCTAAGGCTAAGGAGAAGAGTCCAGCCAAGTCTAGTGATGCTCCTGCTCAGCATCAAAGAAGGAAGATGCAAGCTAAAACCCGCACATAAATGGAGGTGGAGGCTAAGTTGACTAAGTCATTTTTGATATATTAATAAAATTACAAGTTCCTACCTCAAGTTAAGATCTTCTTAACTTTTTTTGCTGTATATGTTCTCTACTGTGTATCTAACGACGTAGCACAGGAAAACATACAAAAGACCAAACCTTTGAAGATAAAGCTGAAGTAAAATGATGTCCCAAATCAAAGAAGAAATCCTCCAAGTATGGGGGAACTGAGCCACTTGTAGAAGACTCACTCAGTATGGGGGAGCTCAAGCTGACTAAGGGAAGTCACTCGGTACAAGGGAGTTTCACATCGCTTTTAGGTATTCTGTAATCTGTAAACTATTTATTAAATTAACTTCTTCTACTACCTAGTTTTCTATCTGTCCAAAATGGGGGAGATTGTAGAACCCAAGTTAATAGTACTTCATAGTACTGAGTTATTTTAGAAATAGCAAACTGTCTAGGATAGTGAAATTAATTGAGTACTAAGTAGACTCTTAATTAATAAAGCTGACTTGAGTTTATTCAAGGGAGAATAACTCAGTTTTGCTAGATGATTAATTAAGTTATGACTAGGAAAAGCAGAGTTTGTGCTGAGTACTACGTAGTTTAGAATTATCTCACTCAGCTCGTGCTGAGTTCTACTTTTATTTAATTAAAAGCACGTTATTTGACACGTAGAGATTTAATGACACATGTGTTACTAACTTCGTCTATGAAGGAACAGAATATTCTTTAATTGCTTTTCAGGAGAAAAGGCACTGAAATTAATGAAGATTCCTGCAGTCCTCACAACGCCAAAAAGTATCAGTACCATATGTCAGAGATTCCTCACTACAGTCCAAGTAAAAGGAATTTTTTGTTATGCTCCACGTCTCAAGTGTCTCCGCGCGATTCTGTCATCGTCAACAAAGGTCATCCAATGAGAAGACCCCACTTTATATTCTAGAGCGTCTCTCTTAAAACCAAATTACTTGAAGACAAACGAGATTTTGTCAACAGAATTTTATCACGCATCAATGTTCAAATTCTATCTCTAATCATCCTGGAATCTTTCTCCAATGGGAAGATTCGTAAGATTAGAAGAGATGAGAAATTGAAGATCAGCAATATGTAAAGTTTGCAACGGCTATTTCACAGACCTTCAAATCATAAATAAAAGACTGGAGCAGACATTCAAACTTGGTGAATCACCTAGAATTTCTTAAGAGTTAAAATGCTGCGCAAATTACTCTAGCTTCCAAAGAAATTCCACCGCAAGCAATCAGCAAAAAACAAAGTCATATTTGTTTGTAATAGAGAGAAATTACTTAGATTAACATTGTAAGGATTCAACGTTTCTATAAGTTGAATCCTGCTTTCTTATTTAATCTGAGCGTTGTTTTGAGAAGGGTACCCAAACTAAGTTGAGCGGTAGTTAGAAAGGAGGGTACTTTCTGTAATAGTGTCTACCCACTATAAAGGCTTCTCTACCTATTGAAGGAACGATTCACTAGTGTATTAAAGCTCGGAGATGTTATCTGGGGACTAGAGGTAGGCTAGGGACTGAACCAGAATAAATCTAAGGTGTTGATGTTCTAACTTTAAGCATTAAGCTCTAGCAGTGATTAGCTCATTCATCTTCTCTCTCTCATTCATTATCTTGCTTGTTATCTAATATGTGATGAGTAGTGTTACTTAGCTAAAGATTGAAGATAAACTATGCCAGCAAAGCTGAGCAGTTTATAAGTTTTTATATCGCACTCCACACGCATACTTAGCACGCATACTTAGCACGCATATAAAAACTGAACTTGACGAATAACTTTAAAATTTATTAAAGTAACCAAGATTAAGCATTCACCCCCCCTTTGCTGTTGTTAAGAGCCCGTTTACGAACCAACATTCAAGTGGTCCGAAAAGAGAAAAGCTGTTAGTATAGAATTGTCGGACTATCTACAGTAAATTCCAAGATTTTCAAATGACTTTCTCATCGCACTCCAAAGTCATCCGCGCTAAAATGCAATGTCAGAATATGCTTAGCGAAGCACAACACTCCACACAACGATTTGTGCCCAATATAGCCAAAGGAAAATCCAGTGATTTTCATAAATGGCGATAATAAGTTTCAATGAATTTATCTCACAGATTAATAGATAAATCTTGCGCTTCAACGACTAAAAACCTCCCACTTAACGGAATCAAATCAATCTCTAAGGAGATGAATTTTATGTTAGAAATAATGTATGCCCTAGAGGCAATTAGGGTAATATATCTTTATTAGTTATAATGTATAAATAGTTTTCAGATTATTGTTATCAATAACAAAGGCATCTTTATTATTTATCAATGCTTATTTAAATTATGTATCTCACTGGTATCATATTTATGTGTTATTATATATGTGCATTGATAAGACAAAGTCCATGACTAATTCATAGATTGAAAGTGTGAGGATATAGTTGGAGCTATGTGGTGTGAGAACTACACACATGTTTTACTATGAATAGTCTAAATATCCCTAGTCATAGTTTCATTGAGACTGGACATCAATGAAGCGGACATACTAGCATGTGTATGCTTACTCCTAAGATCAGATCCAAGTAGCCTATCTCACGAGCTAAAGGTGGTACCTTGAGTTAACACATGAATGTAATGGGGTAATACATTGGAGACGCTATAAGACATACACTCGGAAATAACTATATCCATGTGTTGGTGTCATGTCTTATTAGAATAGCAGTATAAGTATCCTCATACTTGAGATATTGGTTACCTTGTGTAGGAGTTTCTATACTTTGGGTCATACTTATTCATAACCAGGCGATCAAGATGGTACTGGTGATTACGGGTATAGTGATGATCACAGGTTGGTAACCCGAGTAGTCAAGATGAGATCTATCGCTCCTGATATAGTGATATAATCGGAGTTATACCTTAAGGCCTCTTGTTGAAGAGATACACTCATAAACCTCTGATTAGAGTATAAGATTGATAGAACATGTTTCTAGTCAATCTTGATATATTATGGCGAGTGGTGTTCTTCTTGAACAAGTCTAATTCTAGGATAGCTACGGCTATTACTTGAACTAACACTTAATATGAGCTCAATAAACTAGATGGCACCTAACCTGATCGAAGGAGTGTATTGTATTGGTTAAAATTACAGAACAAGATCAAGTCACAAGCAAATGACGTTCTGAGTATCGGGGGATCATACGCCTTTGCTAAAAAGCCCATATGATCGTCTACAGTTATCAGGTTCCATATCGGTTTGGAACACTAAGCCTAAAGGTTCTCAGATGGGAAGCCAAGTTTAGGTCAATCTCTAGCAGCTCTATACTTTAAGATCCTATGAGGTCACACACTTTGGGTCTTTACTGGACAAAGTAAAGAACTTATAGACTGGGTCTATGCCGAGAATATTAAGAGGGTCAAAATCGTTGGATTAATTATAATTGGTTGTACCAAATAATAATTAAAAGTTTAAGGAAAGGGGCTTTTGGAGAAATGGCATAGGGGAGAGTAAGGGAATTTTTCCTATTACGAGTGGGCCCCATGAACACGGGATGTTCCCAAGTGGGGCTTGCGCGGCTGCTCCACTAGCAAAATTGCTCGCGGGTGATAAGTGTATAATTACACTTATAATCATGACATTTTCAATCATTAAACATATCGTTTTGTTTCATTTTATACTTCATATAAAAGATTTTACGTGGTATGTAGTTGTTTTTTATGCAAATGCAGAAACTAGGTATAACTTGGAAGTAAAATGAAAAAAGTAGAATTCTATGGAAAAAGAGTGAAAAAGGTGCAAAAAGATGCGTGGAACTTAAGGAATTGGCAAAGGATCGAAGATGTCAAAGATCGGTAGAAATTGCAAAGAGGAATCATGTGAAAAAGGCATGTCACGATCGTGATACATATATCGTGGTCGTGATTTGTTAACATTCACAACAGAAAGTTGCCAACCAAGTATTCACGGTCGTGACCTTGACGGTTTTTTGGTCAACTCTTCTCTTCTTTCAACCCCCAGATAAGAACGATCAACCACCATCAACTACTAACTGAAAAGACACGTTTTAGAAGTCAACGAATCATGAAAAGGTGCCTTTCCATTGTGGATGAGGATGAATCTTTGCATCCAATCAAAATGAAGTGATGCAACTCTTTGCAAATGGACATGACTCTTTGTTTGGATAGACGCAACCCTTCACACTCTATAAATAGGCTCCTAACTCAACCAATTTCATGGCAATGGAGAGTGGATTGATATTTGGTGATACATGTTAGACGTGTATACATAGATAGAGAGTAGAAATTATATAGATTTCACTACATTCAAAGTCTTAGCGAGAAAAATGTATAAGTGATTCGATTCCTATTTCGATCGCTATATTTCTACACAAATTCGAGCATTTTTTGTATGAGTGTAATTGCAAAGCACTTATCAATAAAGTTTTCATTCTTCGACATTATTTTATTATAGATTCACAAAGAATAACATCCTAGAGGAGGTTCTGTACGAGTCAAGACCGAATTCAAAGTAGACACAGGAATTGTGGGAATTGACGACTCCCATTAAAGAGTGGATACGGTTTGATCAACTTTATCTTTCACTTGCATACCTTACAACTTTACTTTATTTTCTGATTATACTTTCTATTTCAAAATTTATGATTTGTCTATCTGTCATAATGAGTATTTCATCTTGTGTCTCTTATATTAATTAAGTTATATGCTTTTGTGTTAACTTTAAGAGTGATTACGGGGTTAATAAGATTGGGTATAATCACTAGACCTGTGATTATAACGCTATTTAGTGAGCTAACATTTTTGGAATGTTAACTTGCTAAGTATGGTTGTGTCAGAGCGACCCCATACTAAGCATAGTAATATTGTTATCAAGGTTCTTATAAGTGTTATAATTCATTTACCCTAGATTTAGAAAAGTCATCTCATGTGTTACTCTGAGGTGAATTATTGAATATCAAGGTGTATAGAACCGAGTTATTTGAAGTTATTTAGTGTACAAAATATTCTTGATGATTTTGCATGTTTTTCTCTACTATACTTGTTCTTAGGGAATATCTATATAATTTTCATCTTCTCTAATCTATTCATACATCTATCTATTCATCTGTTTATCATCCAAACCTCTCCAATATAAATTCCATATCTTTGTTTACCCCATAACTCTTGTTGGTCTTTAGAACTAGTTCCTTCCCTATGGGATCGATATCTTTTAAAACTACATCGAAACTGTATACTTGCAGTGGTCACCATTTTTCTATTTTGATAAGCGGTATTGACAAAACTTATTCGTATTTTGAACTTTTATCTTATCGGTAGAAAGGTGGGGAACAAGGTTTTTGGCTTCATCTTTGAATATAACCCTCAAAATAAATAGAGTCAAAACCTTGCGATCAGTGGGCCACTAGCATGCACCGACACAAGGCCACCGAATGCTGGAGGGTAGCAGGCTCGCAAGCGCTGCTTGGCAGCAATTGGACAGGCCCGCCAGCAATCTGTAACCTATCGCACAGCCCACGCAGTGGGTTGTGCGATAGGTTGACAAGCGAATCTTGGAGCTCTACGCGGTTAGCCTATTTGCAGGATGGGGAAATCCCATCCCACATTGCTAATTGAGGGAAGCTTTTTTGCACCCCTCCCACTATAAATAGTGATCCACCCCCTCGAGCTTTTTGTGAGATCCTCCACAAGTTTCTCCATCATCACAAGAGTTCTTTTGAAGGCTCCTTCATACTTTGAAGAGAGCCTTCTAAGTTATATTTTTAGGTTGGTCTTCAAGTGGTCTAGTAGCTGCTATATACCAACGAGTTTTTCCTTAAACGAGAGATTTTGGTCGATGAAGATCCATGTGGATCAATCATTGAGGCTATTTAATTTGGAGGCTAGTCCTAACAGAGTGCTGTCGAATAGTTCTAAGGGAGCACCACACTAAAGGAAGGCACATCAACTAGTAATGCTCTTAACTTAGATGCTAGGTTTCTTTTAATAAGTTTTATAAACCTATGAGCATCTATTAAATGTTTCAACTTAGGTTATATCAATCATGGTATGCTTAGGAGATCCTTTAGGGTTAATTTTAAGTTTTGTAATTCTACCTTGCAAGTTTGGATGTTCAATTACTTTTTTATTTAACCAACAGTGGCATGAGAGCCTGTCTTATGCTATGCATGATTGATTTTCATATGTTGGAATGATATTATCTATGAATTGATTAAAGTATTCTATGCATGACTTATGTTTCAATAACTATTATGGAAAATGATGTGAAAACTAGATTAAGGTTTTTCTCAAATTTAGTCTACATGATTATCATATAAATTAAGAATGTTTTACCACATGTATAAATGCTTTAAATTGAGGGTTGCTAGAATTTCACTCGATTAAAAGAATAAAATATTTGAATCATAATTTTCTATGGTATAACGAATCGAAGTGCCCATGGTTATTTTTCCAGGATTGGACTTAGCTTCTCATTTACTTTAAGGGGGCCTCTCCTACCTGGAAATCTCCATCGATATTAGGTTCAAGCGTACCCAAGGGACTTTTATGACTTAGTTGATTTCTAGTATGAGAATAGGATTTCTCATATGGTTTTACAGCCGTGGTTTAAGTTGTTAAATTAAAACTTGTAGACATAGGTACAAAAACTTAAACATGGACCTTATTTGTTTTGTATGCTATGTGGAGTCTTGGCATAGTGGAATTATTATAATGTACTGGTCTTGAGCATGTTCCCTTAGATTAATAATTTCAGATAGCCTGGAATTATTATTATTATTATTATTATCATAATTTTATCCATCGTATAAGACCTAGACTAGAGCAATACCAACTACACCAACAAAATCCCTACAACAATATTAAGGTGGTAAATAGTCTTCCTGTCATAAGTTGTGATACAAACCTTATTAACGGATGTAAAGACATGTACAACATGCTTTATTAGAGTATGCCCTAGAGGCAATTAGGGCTATATATCTTAATTAATTATAATGTACAATAGGTTTCATATTATTATTAATAATAAAAGGAATCTTTGTTATTTATCCGTGCTTTTATTTATATTTATGTATCTCGTTGGTATCATATATGTATAGTATTATGTATGTATGTATGTATATATATATGCGCATTGATAAGACAAAGTCCTTGACTACTTCATAGCTTAAAAGTACGCAGACATAGTGGGAGCTATGTGGTGTGAGAACTGCACATACGTGTTACTATGAATAGTCTAAATATCCCTGGTCATAGTTTCATTGGGATTGGACATCAATGAAGAGGATAGACTAGCATGTGTAGGCTTACTCCTTGGATTAGATCCAAGCTACCGATCTCAAAAGCTGAAGGTGGTACCCTGAGTTAACACATGAATGTATTCAGAATTGGAGACCGCTATAAGACGGATACTCGAAAATAACTATATCCATGTGTTGGTATAATTTCTTATTGTAGTAGTAGTAGTACAAGTATCCTCAGACCTGAGATACTAGTTACCCTATGTAGGAGTTGCTATACTTTGAGTCATACTTATTCATACCCTGACGACTAGTATAATATGTGTGATTACAAGTATAGTGATGATCACTCGTTAGTCAGCAGAGTAGTCAAGATGGGATCTATCGCTCATGATATAGTGAAATAATGGGAGATGTACCTTAGGGCTCTTGTTGAAGAAACACACTCATAAACCTCTAATTAGAGTATAAGATTGATAGAACGGGTTTCTAAACAATCTTGATACATTATGGCGAGTGGTGTTCTTCGTGAACAAGTCTAATAACAGGATAGCTATGACTATTACATGAGCTAACACTTAATCTAAACTCAATAAACTGGATGGTACTTAACCTAATGGAAGGAGTGTATTGTATTGGTTACTACTGCAGAACCGGATCAAGTCATAGGCATGTGACATTCTGAGTATTGGGGGGATCATATGCCTTTACTAGAAAGCTCATTTGATCTTCTAGAGCTTTCGGGTTCCATATCGGTCTGGAACACTAAGCCTAAAGGTTCCCAGATTGGAAGCCAAGTTTAGGTTAACCTCTAGTGGCTCCATACTTTGGGATCCTATGAGGTCACACACCTTGGGTCTTTACCGGATTAAGTAAAAACCTATAGACTAGGTATATGCCGAGAATATTTGTTTTGTTGAATTCATTGGAAAAATTATTTATTAGTTGGACCAAATTAATAATTAAAAGGATTAGAGGAGAAAATTGGGAAAATTGCACGTAGCGGAGCAAGAGAATTTTTCCCGTTATGAGTGGGCCCCAAACGAACACGGGTTGTTTGGAGTGGGTACTACACGGATGCCCCGCAAGTTGAAAATTTTGCAGTGGGTAGCAGGACTATAAGCGCTACCCATAGTAGCGCTTAAGCTGGCCTACCACACAAGCCCGCAAGCCTAGCTTACAAGAAGGCCTGCAAGCTAGGCACGTGGTACGAAGCAAGCCCATTAGGGCTTTCCTTGTGGCAAGGACGCGCGGGTTAGCCCACGAGTCCTAGCGATTCGCGTGGCTGACTCAATTTGGTGAGATGGCCCAGTTTGGTGGGATGGGATTTTTCCCATCCCACATTGGAAAAGGAGGGGAGTTTTTCACTGCCCTCTCCTTATAAATAGCCTCCCCTCTTCTCCTTTTCAACGTACTTTAGCTTAGTCTTTCTCTCTCAGTTCGACATCTTTTTTTCGTGAGATTTTATGAGATCCTCCACGAGTTTCTCCATGCTATAAAGAATTCTTTAAAAGGCTCTTTTTTGAAGCGAAACTTCTCAATTAATATTTTTAGGTTGGTCTTCTAGCGGTCTAGCAGCTGGTGTCTACCAACGGGTTCTACCTCAGTGGAGGTTTTGGTCGTTGAAGATCCATGTGGATCAATCATAGAGGCTATCCTAGTTTAGAGGCTAGTGCCAATGGAGTTCTACCAAATTGCTCTAAGGGAATGCCGCATCCAAATGAGAGAGAAGCATGCATCAACTGGTAATGTTCTAAACTTAGGTGCTAGGTTTCTTTTACAAGTTTTATAAACCTATTGGCATCAATGGAATATTTCAACTTAGATTATATCAATCATGGCATGCTTAGGAGATCCTTTAGGGTTAATTTTATGTTTTGAAATTCCACCATGCAACGTTGCACATTCAATTACTATCTTTATTAACTAGCAATGGTATCAGAGCCTGCCTTATGCTATGCATGATTGATTATAATATTTGAAATTGGTATTTTCAATGAATTGGTTAAAATGTGTTATGGATGATTAGGTTTCAATTCTTGTTATGATACCTAGATTAAGGTTCTTTTCAAACTAAGTCTAGATGATTATCATATAAATTAAAAATGTTTTAGCACATGTGTAAATGCTTTCATTGCGGGTCATCCCATACTTCACTTAATTAAAGAACGAAATCTTTGAATCATAATTTTTCATGGTACAGTGAATCAAAATGTCCGTGGTTATTTTGGTAAGGATTAGACTTTGTTGCTCACTCACTTTGAGGGGGCCTCTCCTACCTGGAAATCTCCATCGGTATTAGTTTCAAGTGTACCCAAGGGACTTTCATGACTTAGTTGATTTCTAGTATAGGAATTGGATTCCGTAGATGGTTTTACTGATGTGGTTTAAGTTGTTAAATTAAAACTTATAGACATAGGTGTAAGAACTTAAACATGGACCTTGTTTGTTTTTCATGCTATGTGGAGTCTTGGCATAATGAAATGATTATGTTGTAACCAGTCTTGAGCATGTTCCCTTAGAGTTAATAATTCTTAATAGCTCAGAATTATTATTATCATAATCATATCCATTGTATAAGACCTAGACTAGGGCGAGACCAGCAGCAGTAAGAAAATCCCTACAAAAATATTAAGGCGGTAGATTGTCTTCCTGTCATAAGTCATTATACGAACCTTATTAACCGATGTAAGGACATGTACTACATGCTTTTCCTTAACATGTGTTTAGTCATGAGACTAGTTGATGCCTTAACCAAAATGGGTTAGTTGCCTATATCATTGGAGCTAATGCCAAATTGGAGACACATTTGAGGAGTCATACAATTAGGTACGCACGTCTCGAGAAACAGAACTCAAATGGATTAGCAATTGCATGAGATGTAAATGGATGGGTTCTAACCATGGTTATCTTGTTATGGCTTACCCTGCTATAGCGGGTGTCATGATGAGTGGCTATGGATGCTACCTACTAAGGAATATTGGTTGGATCAAATTTTCCAAATTTAAATAGAAGGGGCTATTTGAATGTCGAGAAAATAGTAGGAATTATGTATTTAATTATAGACCTTATATTAAATGCATGTACATATACTAATGTCTCAATAAATTCTATCTTATATCTAGGTTAAACAATGAATCCGAAAATAAATCTTCGTTCGATACTTGACAATAAGTATAGGGATCAAGTTTGATGACTGGTTGAAAGCTATTAGAAAGGAGCTTGAAAAGAGCCACATGGATTATGTTCTAGATAATCCCAAATTAGTCAATCCTGATGCTGAGGATTCTATCTAGGAGAAAGAAGCATATTTTAAGCATAAGAAGGATTCTTTTGTGGTGTCACTTATGATGCTCGAAACCATAACTTTGAAGCTTAAGAAGCAACATGATGGTATGGACCTAAAATCCATGCTAATTCATCTCAGAGGACTTCATGAGGGTATGAGAATTAAATGGAATGAAATATTGAGATTTTTTTATACCTATGGGAGAAATGATGGGATCCTGGCCACTAAACGATGCATAGAATACTTTCAGTATTCAAGGAGATTGGCTCAAATGGGAATCGAGACAAATTCCAAGCATGATATACAGATTAAGATAGAAAGTCTATATTCACCTTTCATGAAAGATTATCTTATGTCAAGAAAGACCAACAAGACATCTAAGTTTATTACGAAAAATAGAAGTTTTGAAGATGGTCTAAGGGCTAGAGGAACAAGTACCTTGGTAAGTAAAACTTGCATCAAAGGTAAAGGTTTAAAACCCATCAATGGGAAGGTAAAAAATGTGATCATCGAAAAGGAGAAGCCCAAAGGGATATGTTTTGTGTGCAAAAGGCCCAGACACTGGAAACATGATTGCAATTCCAAACTACTTCCAAGATAAACAGTTCTTCAGGAAAGACAATATCAGAACTAGATCTACCAAAAAGTGCACTACTTAAATAGAAATGTAGAGCAAGCAAACAGGGATCTCAGATCCACCGGCTATAGGCAGATTCCTGTTTGTATTCATTCTTTCCAGTAAGGCGCTTCCATGTTGGTAGAGGATCCCATCCAAGAGGCATTTTCTAGTAGCAATCATTAGGAAAACCCAAATTTTTCTCCAACTTCTTCCTTGACACTTTATACTTCTTTCCTTGATGTCGATATTCCAAACACTTCATCTCAGAATTTTTCCACACTAGCGAAATCAGCATTTCCTTACAGTTATCTTCACTGTTCCCAATATTCATTGATGAATAGAGAACCATGTTTAGGACTCCAAGGTAATACATTACCCTCTCATAGATTCCTAACTGAAGAAAGCTATTCTTATGAATGACATAAGAACTAGTGAAATCTGCATCTCTAATGGTTTCTAAATGATCACCTTCCTCTCGAGAATGAATAGGAACAGGTGCTTCATACCATTCTTGCAGGTCTGAAGGAGGAATGAGAATAGATTTGTTTGAGAGACTCATTTTGATGAAAAGGAATGAATGATTTCAAGGTTTAGAACAGAAGATTTTGATTGAAAAAGGAAGAATTTCAGATAACTAAGGTGAATGGTTATGAGAATTATAACCTATATGTAGGGAATAAGAAAAATTGTCGAGAAACTGGCAAAACTGCTGCAGTTACAACGCGTGTCGTGATCATGATCCTCGGTCGCGAGCGTGACTACATAATTTTGAGAAACAAAAAGTTTATATAGGAATTCACGAGCCCGATAGACAGTCGCGAACGCGAATAGGAAAAATAGAAGAAAATCTTCTATTTGTCAAGAATTAAGATGGAAAATTATAATGATCACCCCTAAGATGATTATTTCATAAACTTTCGTATCTAGAATGAAATTTAGAAAATTGTATAGTATAGGAAACAAAATTAACAAATATTATCTTTAGAACTTACTCGGCTTCCCAACAATATCTTTATAACACTATTGCCTTCCCCAGCAACGGCGCCAAAAACTTGTTCGCCACTTTTCTACTGATAAGTTTTATCTAATATGGTTCCAGAATCTCGTGAACTATTGGCTATCAACTGCACCAAAAACTTGTTCACATATAAAATGTAGGTGTTGTCAATACCCCTTACCACATAGAAAAATGATGATAACTGCAAGTATAAAGTTGCGATGTAGTTTTAAAAGATATCGAACCCATAGGGAAGGAACCTGGTCTAAAGATAACTAGGGAAGTGTAAAAGTAAATAAAATAAAAATAGATTAGAGATTTTTGTTGGTAGAAAGATTAGAACGAAAAGTTGAGTAAATATAGATGTGATAGATTAGAAACTCTAAATAAATAGATTTTCACTACGAATAAGTTTAGCAGAGAAAACATGCAAGTTTAATAAAGTTATTCTGACCCTTTAGATTATCTAACAGATTCGGTTCTAGATATTCAGATGTTCAATGATTCGCTGCAGAGCAACACATGAAATAACTTTTCTAAGTCTAGCGCAAATGAAATAAGACAATTATGAAAACCTGGACAACATCAATACTATGCTTAGTACGGGTCGCTTTCACATAGCCACATTTAGCAAGTTACCATTCCAAAAATGTTGGCTCACTAAACAGCGTTATATCATAGATCTAGTGATTATACACGATATTGTTAACCCCGAAACTACTCTTAAAATTAACGCCAACGCATATAACTTGATTAACATAA
>CATIWQ010116587.1:0-18485 GCA_949673415.1 Euphorbia schlechtendalii | reverse complement strand
TTTATGATCACGTACCTTTTCGCAGTTGGAGACTTGCCATTTATAGGATTTGTGTGTGATGATGTCATGCGGGGCCTATCTGTGAGAGATACACGTGTGGCCCGCCGCTTGGGGGTCTTGTCCGCCGTCTGAGCATTAAATGATTCATCTCTGCCAGTTGATAATGCATTTAATGCGGCAGAGGGGAGAGAAATGTCAGAGTAGTGGGTTGTGAGGGTGATGTCACGGCGAACTGGCGGTGGGTAACGCCGAAGGTTATTTAATTTGGTTCTATACCTCGGCGAGATGTCGTGCTGACATGGTCTCGGCGCGAAGTGATACCGAGGTGTACAGTTATTTAGCCTATGTAGTTTTTGAATCTTCTAATGGGCTTGATGTTTTAATGGGCCTTGATATCACAAGGTAATATAGGTGGGCAAATATTCAATACAATACTAGGCACAAGTCCGACAACTCATTTATTTCCGGGCCCTTAATTGCTTTTTTGTGGACTAGGCACATGATGAGACTTAATTTTTGTATATATCTGAGTAAAATGAATATGATTTGATGAATAATGGTTTTATTTTATTAAAAAATTATTTATATATGGATATCTACTAACTGCTTTGTACTTTTGGGTTTAATCTGTTGAATATTAAAACTTTGACCATAATATATCATGCAATATATAAATATGTAAATATATTTAAGATTTGAACATATTTGTATAAAATTTGTTGTTTTAAATATATTTAATCCACTCACAAAAATTAAAAAATAACAACTTAGTTATGAGCTGTGAATCAGATTTGGAAAAGATATCATAAATCCGGCCAAGTTTCAAGATATAGGTCTATGGCAAGTTTAAGTCGATATTTTTTAGTAAAAACTTGACGACAAAAGCTCTTTTGCAACTAAACAGTAAGTAGTTACATCAGAGGGTCTAACAACTAATAATTAATGATGGGTGGGTTTGAATTGGATGATGTTTTGTTTGTCATCTCCTATTTGAATTTGTATCCATTGCTACCAACAGTGACTAACTTCCCGCATATTTTGCTATATATATATATATATATATATATATATATATCATATTTAGCTGCTATCATTTGCTATTTTTGTATCTGCTCTTTCTCATATTCTAATTTTTTTATTATCTATACCTTCCTTTTTCCCCATTTCAACTCTATATATTTATAATAGTACATAAAAATCGTACAGAAGGAAAAATAGGTTAAATTTAAAAAGAAAAAGAATGAAGAGAAGGAAGAGCCTATCACCAAAACCTGACCGGAAAATAGTAGAAAAAAATCGCAGAATTCAGATGAAGGCTTTATGCTGTAAGCTTTCTTCTTTACTTCCTTCTGACTTCATACATCCTAAGGTAATTAATTATTTCCTCTCTATCCTCTTCGATTTTACTTTTACCGCTTGATGCTGATTTCCTATTCTAATTTTCCAAAAAAGTATGTTCTTGACGCAACTTTTGAGAAAACAACCTCAAACCGCCTCAATTTTCCATTCATCTCATCAAGTTCGTTTTGCTTTGTGTTTCTTGATAAATTGTTATTGAATGTATTGATTTCATTTTTGTATGTATCTTATAGTCAAAACTACTTATTAAACATTTATGTGGTCCTGTACTTTACAAAAGCAATATCAAACCATTAATATTGTCCATTCATATATAATCCTTACTGTTTTCCTTAATCAACAATTTCTAGCTTTAGAGTAAATTTAGTTAATACGGATAATCCAAATCCAAGTCAAAACATACCTAGGTGTAACTCTAAAACAATTTGTAACAAAATCTGCTATTAGGTCGTTATTAGAGCCGGTTCACTTAAAGATCGGAATGCTCTAATAATCCTAACAGTTCCATTTTGTTGAATGACAGGGAATGCGAACTCAGCAAGATCAGCTAGATCAAGCAACAGCCTACGTAATGCACATGAAAGAAAGATTAGAGAATTTAAAGAACAAAAAGGAAGCATTGTTAAAAAGAGGTGATAGTTGTAGTAATTATGAAGAAGTAATGGTAACAAGTGGATTGAGAGTTCCAGTGGTTGAAGTTAGAGACTTTGGTTCAAATATAGAAATTGCAGTAATAAGTGGCCTCCACAGAAACTTCAAGCTTTACCAAATTGTAGCAATTGTGGAAGAAGAAGGTGCTCATGTTTTCTCTGCCTCTTATTCCACTCTTTCTGACAAGATTTTCTACTCTATTCATGCCCAGGTAATTATTCCGTTTTAAATAAAATATTGTTCAGTTTTGCTCCAACATATATATGTGAGATCATGCGTACTATTTAGGTAAGTATGCGAAAAAAAGGGACAAGAACCCCATAATTGCGCCCCTTGATGATACTCGAGACAAGTAATTTAAAACCATAATGATGTTATTTTAAGGAATTTTTTTGTTTATGGAGTTTTTTTTTTTTTGGTTTGTTTAAATTGCATGTACTCAATTTTCAGGTAAAAATTTCTAGAGTTGGAGTGGAGACATCAAGGGTTAGCCAGAGATTGCAGGAATTGGTGCATTTGAGCTCCATGTGAAATCCTTTTCATGTAAAGTTATTAATATTTTTTTCAGTTAAAGATGTAAAAAAATTTCCACATTCAGTTGTACTCGTTAATGTTGCTTCTATTGTTATTATTGTTGACTTTTGTACCTCTTAATGTTTGCTTTTATTATTATTGTCATGAATATATAAAATATAAACTTCGGTTTATTAACTTAATTTTTTAGGTCAAAAATTGAAAAGGGAGTATCAAAATTAATAAATGAATAACGATTAAATCTTACTTATCAGCTTAAGTTTATATATATATATATATATATATATATATATATATATATATATGTATGTATGTATGTATGTATGTATGTATGTATGTATGTATATAAATTTTTGTATGCATATCTTAGCATTGAAAAAAGTTATTTTAGTCATTGGGAGTTGAAAAAGTCATTGGAAAGTGAAAAATTGAGCTATACAAGGTTCAATGCTGCTGAATCAGAAAGGCCACGAACAGATTACCAAATATGGTAAAAGCGTTGTTGACTTAGAAAAACCAGTCTATCTAATATCAAAAATGGTAAACCTCTCAACAGCTATTAAAAACGTGTCAAGTCATCTCTAAACTATTAGAAATAAACAAGATGGACTTCAAGCCATCCCAAAAGTGATAATCAACGGTTTGAAGACCATGTACTCAAAGTTATTAAGAAATCTTCACTAACATCTTCATAACAACAATATTCTTGAAGAACTTCTCTCTATTAACATGAGTAACGGCTATATTCTTCAAACAAGTCTATAAAAGCTTGTTGTCATGGTTATGGAAGAAACAACATACAATACAAGAGCTTAATTGAATATCTCAACTGCTATTGAATATATTAAGCTTCATTTTTCACACTTTTATAAAGAGATACAAAAACATTTGAGCTAGTACTTTATTGTAATTATCTTGAGATTAGCTTTGAAGAAAGAGAGTGAAATCTTGAGAGTTCAAAAGTGTTCTTTCTTCACCAACTTTATTCAACCTGTGATTAAGAGTACACTACTTGGGTTAGAGGTAGTGATGAACTTAGTTATTATATTCAAGCTTGTAAGGAGGGTATTTTCAAGTGATGAATAAATTAAGTTTTATTTGGATTCTACCTGTTGGAAAGAATTCTATGTTGTATTAAAGCTCAAGAAGGAATCAACGACTGTTGTAAGCATGGGTTGCTGAACAAGGATAGATCGTTGTGTTTATTTTTCTAACTCTGAAGCTTTTTCTTTATCTCTGCTATTGATATCTCTATTAATTATGTTATTGAGCTATTGACTACCGAATTGCTTATGTTATTGAATTGTAAAGTATTTGTCAATATTGACTGCTTGGATACTTTACTTATTTGATATTGATTATTGTTGAATGTATGTCTACAAGAGTATATGTAGAATGTTGTTAATCAAATTCTCAACAATTTATCATATTATCTCTATGTATGTTGATATTGATTAGTTGTTATTGATATTGAACTATTTGCATGCTATTGGTTTGTTGTTTTCTACTTTATTGAAATTTACTATTGATATTGTGTCTGGTTATTGAACTTTGATATTGAACTTCCGCAAAGAATTTTTTAATTCCTTATTAGCTCAATTCACTTTAGTTGTTCATAATTAAAAGACCAACAAACAATGCTGTAACTTATTTATGAAATCGATTCATGTAATTTTGGATGTGCAATTCGTAATTTCATGTAGTTCTTTAGTAGCATGAAAAAGGTAGATAAATTGTAGCAAGAGGAGGAAGAAGAAAACACAAAAAGATTTTTTTCTATTAGAACAAATTGATAGAAGAGATAGGATATTGACGTATGCTTGATTTTCATTTTCTTAAATTCAATTATTTGGATAGGAATAAGCAAAATATGATTTGTTTGTTTCTCAAACAATTATGGGATCCTAAAAACAATTCATACTCAACATCTTTTCAGTCTTAATAGAATGAAAGGGAATTTCAACTAATTGAAAATAACAAATCTATCACATTTATTTTCACCAACAAATTTTGAAGAGATTTACAAAAGTAAATAAGGTACCTCCATATTTACATCAAACTTTGACAAACAATCTAGCTAAGAAGAAGATTCTACCCTCAACTTTGCTAAAATTGTTCACTCATTCTTCCTCTTTAATTGTTAAATGCATGCATAATATCACAACAATTTAGAGCATAACAATTTGGGGTTTCTAATTTAGATTCACATGATGCAAATTTAGTTGTGATGTTTGTCTCTATTCAATAACATCCGCGATCAATTTTATTCAAAAAATATATGGTTTAACGCATATTCGTAATAATAAAATAACATAAATTCTGAAAATTAATGTTGTTTTATCTTCATCAATTAATTTGAAAA
Organism: Euphorbia schlechtendalii; assembly: GCA_949673415.1. Classification (NCBI taxonomy): domain Eukaryota; kingdom Viridiplantae; phylum Streptophyta; class Magnoliopsida; order Malpighiales; family Euphorbiaceae; genus Euphorbia; species Euphorbia schlechtendalii. The sequence goes on along the minus strand of CATIWQ010116587.1, from coordinate 13,579 downwards.
ATTTGGGTTTCAAGTAGACAAAAATGCGGCTATTATAACTACATAAATTACTTCAGGTAATATCCTTTTAAAAATGTTAAAATCATGTACTATCTCTTCGTAAAAAAACGTTTGTCTCGTTTTGAAATTACAATATACAACAAATTGCCTTTTGAATTTATCATAATTTGAACAAGTTCGTTGAGAGAAAGAAAAATTGAATTTGACTCGAGACATCTGAAAAGCAAAATTAAATATAAACTGAAAGATTTTCATGCATGTAAAAGGATTAGAAGAAACTATAAATTAGACATATTTATCTTAATAATTACACAATGTGAGAGAAAAAACTCTAGGGTGTTAATGCAAGATTTGTCCTTTTTAAACTAGTACCAAGTTTCACATGACTCAACTTATTAAAAGATTTTTAACTTAATAATTGATTGGTTTAAAATTTATATTTGTTATTTTAATTTTAATTTTATGTGTAGTATCTTTTTATGTCATTTTTTATGTTTTTAATTAGTAATGTATTTTAATTTTTTTTTTTCAATAAGAGAGAAAGATAGATTTGTTAAACAAAATTGAATATATTTTTAATGAAAAACTGAAAACTAGAAAATTTGAAAAATGAAAAAAAAATTGGAAATGAAAAATGAAAATGGTTTTATGAAAACAAACAAAACCTTAATGTTATTAAATATGAACAATAATGTCATTTGGACACGAAATCGAGATGTGTCAACCTCACAGAGATGGTGTGTTATGTCAACTAAGAAGACCCTTTGCTTTGGGCTGTCACGAAAATTTTTGGAACCTTGATATTTGATATGAACTGTTATAAAATTAAAGTGAACACAAACAAATTTAACTACAAATATAATATTATTAATAAACTATTGAAAACAATTATAAACCTTGACAAATACATATGCTTCTAAATTGACATGATTATCACTTGAATTATTTTTTAAAGCTCGTTTATTTTCTTTTTTTCAAAATAAAATAATCGACTCAGCAAATAAAACATGCAAATATAATAATGATTTGACTTATATATACATATATCAAACTCAATTAAAATAATTAAAAATATGAAACAAAAAACTTTAAATTCAAAAGTAAGGAAAAAGCATATTCAATGAATTATGAAATAATGAAACCAAATTCTTTGTATCACATGTTATTTATGGAAATGTCAAATAAAGTATCAAGATAATGAAATAACTGATTGGAAAATAAGCAAATAAATAGTGTGATTAGAATGGAAAGAAAACTGTAGTTTGTTAAGCAATAACTTTATACTGATAGGGGAATTAATTTGAGAGGGGAATTAAAATTGTTTCTCATTCTTTTTGCTTTTTAACTTATTTCTTATGATTCTTTTTTAAATATTAAGAAACTTCAAAATAAACAGAAGTAGGCATTTCTTTAAAGAAGCTTAAAATGTTAATTGTTTAAAAAAAAAAAATCTTTTTATTTGTAAACATAACTTTTATTAAAGTGAGGGTCTTTATGTAAATTATACCTGTTCGCGGGCCGGGCTGGATATTAATTTTTTAAAAAAGCCTGGTCTGAACCCATCAAAGCCTGAAGATTTATGGGTCGGATTTGGTTTTTATATAAATACCAAGACCGAGCCCGAGCCCGACGAATAATTTTATTTATTATATATTTATACATTAAATTTATATTTATTTTAAGATTTATATTTTATCCTATTAAATTTATATACTTGATTACAATAAATGTTACCAAATATTAAAAATTTGTTTAAGTAAATAATTCAATTATATTAAAAATTCAAACATATTTTGGCTTATTTTATATATTTTTATTTAGTTTAATAAAAAAATATATAACAAAAAAATATTCATGAGTTTGAACCGGGCTTGAGAATGACCTTGTAAACTCGATCCTAACCCGGCCCGAGCTCGAAGTTCTAAAATATAGGCTTGGTTCGGGCTTGAATTAGCATTTTTAGTAAAAAGCCCGCCAAAACGACCAGGGCTAATGTAAACTACTTGGTTAAGAGGAAAATTAAAAAAACTCTTTAATTAAGTGTGTAACTTCTTTCTTTTTTCTTAAAAACTTCTTTTAAGTTAGAAAATAAGTTTAGATAAACACTTAAAACCATGAACTTATAAGTTAAAACCTATTTATTAGGCGGTTTGAGCAATTTAAAAGGAATGAGAAACAATCAATTTGAAGATTAATTAAATAAACAAATAATACTACCTCTACCTCTGAATGCAGTAAAGATTGTCATTCTAGAATTTTCAAAACTAATAAAACATTTATTACACTATTAAAATGACTAATCTATCACTTTTACTTTATTATAAAATTATATTTCTTCTTAATTACTACTGCCTCCATTTTTTATAGTGGTCTTCTTATATTCACACTTATTAAGAAATTCTTTAATAAGAATATAAAAATACTAGTTTACCCTTATATTTAATTCATAATTTTAATTCTCTCTTAAAAATAACATAAGAATGAATAAGTGTATACATGGAAGAAAAATGAAAAAGAATAATGGGATTTTGAAATAAACAACTATTTTAAGTTTTCATATTTTTATTAAATGGACTACTAAAATAAATAGAGGGAGTACCTTATAACTTTATTTATAATTATTCTCTTTCTTAATTAATACAAAGATAAATTAAAAAAAAATGAAATTTTACATTGATTTTTAAAAATGATGTAAAAAAGAAAATAAAATGTTGATTAAAATGAGAAGACACCGGAAATACTACAGTAGAGATAAAGTTGTTGATGGTGTGTAGTAATTACTCATAATTAATCATGACTGAAAAAGTAAAAAGTAAGTAATTAAATATTTCGGTGAGGTGTCATTTTACAATGTTGTAATCTTTTGTGATTGATATAAAATCTACAATCCTAAATGTCATCGAGTTTACAAACTAATGTGATGACGTGAAAATTTTTCTATATGAAAATTTAAACACTGCAATCATGCAACATTTAAAAAAGTTAAACCAAGACACCAAAAGGACGTGGCTTAAGTGTCCTAAATACATAATTAAGGGGGTCCACTCACTTATTAATTCTTCATGTTCTTCCCTCATGCAAACCCTGGAAACCACAATGAAAGATCAAAATTTTTCTGCTTGTACTAGTATTTTAGTGTAATTAAATTGATTAGTTAATTAATATAACCGTAATATTTTATCGAACAAGTCGTTAGAGTGCGGAATGCATGCTTATTCGATTTCTATCATGATATTTGGATTTGGAGGGTCTTGAGCAACGCCCCCCATTTCGAGATCTGAGGGGTGGTAGACCTTGGTGGGGTCCAAGGGGCAGCACCCCTAGTGGAGTCTGGGGGTAGCGCTCCAGGTTAGGGTCGAGCTGGTGTCATATCATTAGAGTTTGTAAAAAACAGAGCAAAATTTAGCCGATTGGGGTGAGTAGAGATCTTGTGCACAAGTCAGCTATGAGGATGAGATTAAAGTCCACCTGAAATCTTTCATGTTGAGATACCTACCTAATTCTCATCTAATTTGACACTATGTGTTGAATTCAACGAGGAAAGAATAACATTTAGAGATTGAAACACATTGATAATAACATCCCAAGATATGTGTTCAAACTTGCAAGATAACTAAGGAGGTTGAATTTAATTTCTTAATAGATTTTTTGAAAATTTGCATATGCAGGTGCAAGTATAAAAGAAGTTACTTATATGAGCATAAAGTTAAGCCGTTTCAAGAAGTTAGGACTTGATTTTGATATGCTTACGAAGGAAAATGACACAAGTTTAGTAAAAGATAATGTTAAGTAAGAATTTTTAGAATGTTGACTTATGTGTATATTATCTTCATGTATTCATAATGAATAACAAAGATTCAATCCATAATGACACCTTGGTATTCAAATATTTGGAAAGTGTAATATACTAAGATGAAAATCAATCATCATGATATTTCATTTATTTATGAGTTTGTTATTTGTTGTGGTTTTATTTAGTTAATCAAGAATTACACTAAAATGGGGGGATTGTTAGTATTTTAGTTAACTTGGTCGACTAGTTGACTAATACGATCGTAATATTTAATCGAACAAGTCAGAAGAGTGCGGAGCGCATACTTGTTCGCTATCTATCATGATATTTGGACTTCGAAGGTTCAGGCACAGTGCCCCTAGTAGGGTCTAAGGGGCAGTGTCTTTGGCAGGGCCCGGGCGCAGCGCCTTGGCTAGGCTTGAAAAGAAAAAAAATTATTTTAACCCCGAAAAATTATGTTTTTTTTGGACACATCCTATCATTAATAATGGTTGGACAAGATTGTTATAAAAATCGGTGCATTGGCAAAAAATATGTACGGTTCATATTTTCATCACAAGAAATATTCATTTTGATTCTTGATTTTTTTCTGATTTTATCTAATTAAAAATTTTGATAGAATTGATAAATAAATTTCAATCGGAAAATATTTATCACGATTTCAAATTCATTCGAGTATTCCCCAACACGTAGTTCATAAAAAAATTCTAAATATCTTTCACCCCAAGGGACCTGAGCTGTCACTCACACTGCTGATGAGAAAGTTGGAAAATATCATTTACTGAATAATAAGTTAGCAGATTTTCCATACAATTTTGTATCTCATCCACACATAGCCGTACGGTTTAAAATCCTTTTAGCAAATAAAATTCCATATTGTGGACCTTTAAAAGGAATTTTTGTTGAAAAGAAAGAAAAAATGAGGTAAAGGACAAAGACAAGGCAGGTGTGCTCTTGACCCACTTAAACATGACACGGGTGCTCAATTATATCGCTTATCTGAACATTTACGGAACTTCACATGGGTTATTTTATTTATATCTTCAGTACAGTTCTAGTATTTATAATAAAACAAATACATTTTAATTTAAAACACCTCTAAATAAATTAAAAATAACACAGCATCTAACATACAACAAGGTTCAATTCTCTTCGATTTCTCAAATTTGAATTGAACTTAATTTAATTAAACTGAACTTAACAGATCTGAACTGAATTTAACTTAATGAACCTGAACTTAATTGTACTTAATAATAAATATATTAATTATTAAAATAATAATAAATCCCAATAAATATAAAAATAAATAAATTATTAATTATCATTACAAATAATATTATTAATAACTACATATATAAAATAATTAATAAAACAACATTAATAATAAAAATTGTTATAATACGTAAATTCATTTAGTTAAAATTTTGTTATTCAAATAATAATTATTGTTACAATTACACGTGAACTAATCATTATTATTATTATAATATATCATAGTTTGGATTCAAATTATCATTTATTATTGGATTACAAAAATGTAATGGCTGTTTTAATTAATAAATATTTTTATTTTATCATCACATATCACATTTTCTAACTAATTAATACTGTGATTATAATTAAAAATATTATTATATTATAATTACATTAATACTATTATTATATCAATAACACTAGTAATTATCACTAATTAAAAAATTATTTTTACTATATTTATAATCAATATTAACTACATTAAATAATAATTATTTTTCTATATTAATATTTTTATCATTATTCTTCTTTTTGTTATTATTGCTATTAATTTTTATTACAGATTAATTAGAATAATCATTATTAAAATTAAAATTTATGGACCTGAACTGAACTTAATAGATCTTAATTGGATTGAACTTAACTTAACTGAACTGAACTGAATCAAATTGAAGGTGAAGACAACATGACCTAAATAATTGAGTCAGATAAGAATAATTAAGTACATGTATTTGTAAATGTGATTTCAAACATGATTTTCTCGTGTGAAAATAATTATTCTTTACATCCAACCAAAAAAAGAAAACTTAACTGGACTCAGAAAAAGCCGCCTTAACAGTTAGCAGCTGTTACTGTGTTTGCATTATGATTTCTTACAACAATTAGTACACAGACAAATTAAAAGACCCAAGATATGCAATTTGTCAAATGCACAAGTTTTAAAGATTAGCCGTGGTATTGACCAAGGAAAAATTGGTAATCTAGAATTATGATAGGGGCCTAAAAGAGTTTATGGAATAAAATACTAAAATGATTTCTTCGTTTATCATAGTTCATTCCATTGGTTCGTTATTTTTTCCATATATCTATTGAAATTGTGCTAAGATATCCATAAGATATTAACTAGTAATTTCAAGCAATGTTTCATTGAGTTTATTGTAATGACAATCAAAGGTCCGCGAAGCTCATTTAAGTATATTCAAACATGTCACTCGTCATATAAATTATAACCTTCTTTGATCATCAGATAAAGATACGAAAAATTTACTGGCACATGGCATAAATCGTTGGCTAACAGCAGAGGTGGCAAATCAACAAATACAAATAAGATTCAATTCATCCACGAAAGGTACGTGAAGTTTAATATTTGGATTCTCTTTATGCGTTTCTAATATTTTTTTCACCACAACTGACTAGAGAGACTTTGTGGGCAGTCTGAGAGTCCTTCTAACTAACCTTTATTTTTGTAGGTCTCATTGATCATTATTGTATAAAAATTCTATACATGATTTCATATTATTTTTGTAGGTCTCATTGGTCATTAATATGTAAAAATTCTATACATGATTTCATATCAAAAGGGATAACGGAGAATGTATCAATTCGTAGGCATGTATTTAGCATACGAAAAATAGCATAGTTGATTTGTTGGGAGCAGTGACGGTGCCAAGACTCCAAATGAGGTGTGGCATTGTGATTAGTGATTGACACCCATAAATTTCGATCTATAGACAAAATCAATTTAATAAATGAAAATTCCAATTATAATTAAACTTAACAATCGATAAATGATTAATGTGTTTAGGATTAGATAAGTAGTGTGATAATAATGGATCAAATGATAATAAAAAAATTTCTATACTACACAAAATTTTTATAAAATCAGCGCAACAATACATAAATTATTTTAATTTAACAATGTACATGATATGCGTTACTTGTAAAAAAGTGTGGGGATGGCAGCCAACTTAAAATTACGTGTAAAGATTAAAAACAAATAAAAAAAATAGTGAGACCATTCAAATAAATAAAAAAAAAAATTAAATGCAGTGTGAGATCCATTAAAGACTTCTCTCTCCTTTTCCTCCCTTATTTTCTTACCTTATTTCACCTGAACCATCTTTCCTCCATTTTTCCTGTAGCATCTCTCCTAGGATGGCGGCAGTGACCATGAAATCTTAATATCTCCGGCGGCTGGCCACACCCTGACGCCGTCCTTGGTTGGAAGCATATAAAATTTTTTTAATTGAATTATTACATGTTGTCTAATTTTATTTCGAGCCTATTTCTATCTTCTAATAAAATACACTAAAATATTGAATTAAGATTTTTTTTTATAAAACATTCCTAAATTATATATCATTTGTTAGGGAAACATGTATCACACACATTAAATAGATCAGAGGCAGAGGGAGGCCCCACCGGTCACCGGAAAATGGTTATAGATAGAGTACCAAAATTTATGGTATATATAAAGTAATGGTAAACTCCAAGTAAATGAGTAGATGTGCCCAGGCGGCAAGAAAGAGTTATGTACATGTTAGGAGGCTGTTGTGCGCTGGTTCAATTACTTGTTTGCCCAAATTTTTCATTTTTCAAGTTTTTTTTTCTATATTAATTTTCCTTCTTCTTCTTTTCCTATTTAAGCTTATTTTCTATATATTTTTTAAAAACATCATATTTTAATTTCATTTATCCCTTGTATCATCTTTATTGTTTTTTTTATCCTTTTTCAATAATATTAATCAATTAGTTAATCAAATAAATAAATGACAATTAAATACTTTTTTTGTTAATTTTGCTTATTTAATTTTTATATAATGTATTATGTCTCGTAAATTTATATACTAATTAATAAATATATATACTCGCAGTTGTTTAATATCATATTTCATTTTCTTCTTTTTCCTGTACCTAATACATTAATGTTGATTTATCTATCGTGGTCTATTTTCTTTCAACTAAAATTGTGCCCCATCGATGCTTGGGTCCTGATTCCGCCACTGCATTTGTTCAAGGTTTTTCGAGATGAAGTCTAAAAGTTCAGGACTTTAAACCCAAAGTGTACAATATCATATCATTGTGAAAATATGTATGTGATTTCATCGGACTTCCGCGATCCAGCATCACAATTCAAGAACTTGATTGAATGTAAATTGTGAGTAATTAAGAGAAAGAATTTAAGGTTTAAATTTGAAAGGAATTGAATTTTTATATATGAAATGAAAAATGACATTGTAATTTTCATGCGCGGTACAAAATAAAATTAAAAGGCCCTTACTTACATATTCTAATAGTATCTATAAGCATTGTATCCCATAGGATATAAAAATAACATTAAAATAGTAAGTGAAATAAAAATTAGATTAAAATTGGATACATATTCATCTAGAATATGCTCAATTTGCATAAGTTAATTTAATATGAAAAAAGAAAACTTATTGGGTCCAAACAAAACCAGTGGGCTAATCACCATGGACTTTGAAACTCTATTGTAAACTATTTTCTTAGAAAACCCCAGCTCAGTTATTCTACATAATGTAACCTAATAAATATAGGTTGAAAATTGAATGAATAAATAAAAAATTACAGTGGATGAAGTTACTTTATAGAAGGACAGGCTTGCAATTTACATATACATTACCCAACTCATTCAATGTTTACCAATTATAAAAATAATAAGCCAATCAAGCCCATTAGATTGGGATTTAGGAGAACGTAGCATCCAAATTTTCAGATACTATAAGGTCCATTTGGTTAACAGTTACTGTTAATTGTTGCAATAATGTTAATTATTGTTGATAATTTTGTTGTTGTTGGTAAATTTTTGTTTGAAATAGATGAAAGCAGTTGTGATTAACTGTTTTGAAATGATATTTAAAACCACTCACTATGGATGTTTTTTATGTTTATAAGGGGCACGAGCCCCTCATCCGAGAGTGACTAAGAATTTCATAATAAAAATTTACAGGAGTGAATAAAAATAAAAAAAAAGCATGTACATTTACGAATTTAATGTCACAACTCACGACACAAAATATAAATTACATGAAATTAAAAGGAAGTAACCAAAGAACACAAACGTTTTATGTAGCTCACCATAATATCGATATTATTGGTTTTAAGACTACATCTACGGAGCAAGAGTCTTGAGAAGCTTTAATAAGTCGTCGGAGAAGGCAAAGCACAAAATATCGGAGAGTGCATGCCGGAAGAGTCGAGCAGGCTTGACGAGTTTCAAAGCCACAAAACCCAGTTGGGATAAATATCCTTAAACAACAGTCGACCTCAATTTTATTTTGATAACATGTGGATATATTAATTACTTGGGTTTTTATGTCCTATAGGTAGAAAAGCTCGCTAGCATAACAATGTTGTTACTTGATTTTAATTGATTGGAGTTATGGTCTTTTGAGCAACTTATCCAAAATGAATTTGATACCATCAATATACAATTGTAATGACCTAAATTGAATAAAACTGGTTTATAATCCAAAATAACAGTGACTAATCACCAAATTCAAAGACCGTACAAAGTATGTGAGATGCATTTTCGCTGATTTTAAACTATAATGTTTATCTAGTTTTGGTCTAACTGAAAAAGCAAGTAGTAGAATATTTCAAATATTAAATTCTATTAACTGGAAATAAGAAATCTAAATGATCACAACAACTCAATATGCTTGTCATGCACATCACAAATTTTGTCTATTAACTTATAAATACATAACTTAAATAACTTAGGCACTTTATGCCTAAGCATAAATCAATAACGTTTAGGCTTGGAACTCGAATTGTATTCTATGATTTAAAAAAAAAGGAGGAAAAATTAGTTTATATATTTATTTTTGTATTCTATAATTATGAAAAGTCCGAGAAAAAACTAGTTTAATATTTTTTTTATTATAGCAAAGGTTTTAATCTAGTGTTGAAACTAAAACTGCCTTCCTACGGTTCATGAGTTCAAGTCGACATTTAGATAGGGTTCATATTTTTTTTTTAAATTATTGTAAACCTCTTATTATTATTTTTTTAAGAAGATAATAAGAACATTCATGAAAAACTAGCTAGTTTAGTATGACTTGCAAAATAAGAATAAAGAGAATCAAAATTTGTAGCAATTAGAAGCTCGATTAGATTATTAAAATGGGTAAATAATTATAACCTCCCATGTTTTGATTAAATATATCACTACCTCCTTATATTATGAAAAATAATTATAACATTCCTACATTTTACGATTTTCATACTATAACCTCCTTACATCTTTTATTATGTGTATTTCTATCAACATAACAAGTGTTTCTTAGTATATTTAGTTTTATTTTATTTGTATTATAAGATTTGTAGTAATAAAAAGTACATTTTTTACAATTTGTAAAACATTTTTGTAATTTTCAATGTATAATTTCATCAATTAAAATAACAATAAATAATTTTTTTAAGCAATTTTAATCCAAACATATTAAAATATGATATATAGGATCAATTTTTATTCAAAAACATATATTATGTTAAAAAATTTGATATAAAATGAGATAATATCTAACACAAGGAGGTTGTAGTATGAAAAAGATAAAACGTAGGGATGTATAAATTATATTTCAAAACACAGGAAAATACTAGTATATTTGTTCAAAACACAGGGAGGTTATAATTATTTACCTTATTAAAATTTCAAAATGACTTTTTCTTAATCAATTTTTATTTCAAAATGACTTTAATTACCCATAAATTAGAACGAATCAAATTTGTGCTCTTTAAGTACTTAATCCGTTCATGTTTAGAAATTTTTAATATTAATAATCATTTTTAGAGGCTAATTTTTAAAAAAATTTTGTTTTGTTAAGCACTTGCTTCGCAATTACGCAGAAAATGCAAAATCATGACAATAATTTTAATTATTGCAAAAGTACTTACCACTACTTCTTTCAAATATTTTATTTACTCCCTCATTCTATTCTTCCATTCATAAAATAAGGAAATAATTACACTATGACAAAACGATAAAAATATTGTAAATGAACAAATTTAGTTAGCAGTTAGATGATATCAAATTTTGTTGCTAATATGCACGACCACAAATTTATAACAATGTATAAAAGAAGTATTTTAATACTGACAAAGGCTCATTTGACGATAGCAGCCATAAATTGTTGTAAAAAAATTCATTTGCGCAAATAATCAAAAAGTAGTTTTAATTATAGAGCTTATTTAATTAGTAAAAAAATTATTGTTTCAGGTTGTTGCTACACATGCTCTCTCAATCCCAAATTGATATAGCACATTTATATCTTGGCCTTGAATCATTTAATTTTTATTTTTACATATAACTTAGTCGTTTCTAATCTTTTAATAATGGCAGTATTATCTATATGATAATCAATATTTATAATTATTGATTTTGTGACTATTGAAATATTATACAAATTCAATGCATACTTATCAATTGAAGATTGTAATGATTTCGTATGCTACCTCTTAAATCTATAATTTAAATGAGGTCAGATTAGAAAAGTCATAAAAACAGATCGTTCATTAACTATGCAGATTTTTTGCTAAATAGTGTGATAATGTGTATCGCAAAACTTATTTGGCGAATTTATTAAATTTTTTAATCGGATAAAATCAGACTTTCATGAAAAATTTAGAATGTTCATTTATCTGAAAAGATGAAATATGAACCGTATATGTTTATTGCCTAATTTAAGGTTTTTTATAGCTAAAAAACCATTCGAAATTACTTAACTTTTCGAGGAAGAAGCAAGTTTCGAAAATATATGACTTTTTGAAAAAAATAAAGGATTTGGTCTAAAAAATATGATTTTTCGGGTGTAATAACAAAAAAAATTTCTATTTGAGCAGTCCCGGCCGGGGGCGATGCCCCTGTGACCCCTTCAAGGGCTACCACCCGGAATCGTAATAGAACCCAAGCAAGTCTGCACTCCACATTTTCTCAACTTGTCGATGAAATATTACGATAGCATTGGTCAATTAGTCGATCCAGTTACACTAAAATACTAACATCTCCCTTCAACTTCTAGTTGGAGAGAGAAAAATCAGAAAAATAACATCTTTGAAAAATCAAACCAAACATATTCTGACACGTGACATTGAACGGACTAACTGGTTCGAAATTTACAACTCAAGGAGGGTATCTGACCCTTTTGAACTTCAGGGTGATATCCGATTTTTTAAACCAATTTTAGAGGGTGTTGACGCAATAGGCCTAAAATTTATACTTTTGTTTCGTTTATGCTATCAAAATTGTAAAAAAGTTATTAGTGTCGTGAGTAGATCTTGGGAATAACTTTGTATACCTAGTCTAAGCTCAAAGCTCTAAATCATGGACAAGACCTGAATTGATGGTTTTAATAAAGACTCGGTGAAATTCAACACAAACCCCGTCCGATCGGTCCAACAAACGGGTCTACGTACATGTGGCATATTTTGTTACCAATATGATGTATATGTGTGTTTGTGTTTATCTATTTCATTAGTTACTTGTATAAGATGTTATTGGATTTATTAGATTATTATTACTTGAGAAATCATTTTCATGTATTGAGTAGACTTCAATATGCATAGGTTCTTTTTGTAAAGAAAAACATTTTTTAAATTTTTATAAATCCGTAGTCCACCGGCCTCATACGCTAGCAAGCACCATGACCATTGACCTACTACAAAGCCTAAGTTGTTTGTATACAATTAAAGTAACCAAATAATTCATAAAATTGCATAATGTTGCTATCCTAGTATAGTTGTGTTCAATTTTTTCCTTTCCATTGAATTTGGAGCAACTAATTGAACATTTCAAATTAAATAAAAAAAAACAAAAACGTTTGACTCGAAGATTCAAAGATGCTTACTTTATAATTTTTTTATAGCTTTAAATTAACATTAAAAAAGTTGACATTAACAAACTAAATGATCTAACAACCGATGAAATAATGCCATGATAAAGAACATCAACATCCTAACTTATGTATTAATATGAAGATAAAAAATGAAGAGATAGCATCTGATGTAATTAAAAAAGGCAAAGTCAAACCCAATCACAATTTTCATTTCGTATCACATCAGCCTATAAGGAGAAAAAGTAGAGGCCACATTTCTACAATTTACAAGGGGTTCTAGATATAATTTAGAGGATAAGCTCACACCGAATGGGCATCAATTCAACGCCAAGCTGTGGCTATAACAAGATGCATATGTGGTGAACCTGTTGCTTAATCCATGAAAACTATCTCCAAAGGATGAAAATATTAAGATTAAGAGAGTATTAGGACTAAGAATAAGGAAGAAGAAGGTGATTTTAGAAACTCATTTAGAAAAATGCACACTAGGAAGTTTTTATTGATTTTCCGATGAATGTTACAATGAGAGGAGGTCTCCTTTTATAGCATAAGGAGAAGCTTCCCGAAAGCAAACCACACAAATATCTTACAAGATAAGATAAGGAAGAACATTTCCTTTTTAATACAGCCACACAAAATAAAGCATAGAAAACAAAAGATAATTATACAACATAGT
>CATIWQ010116571.1:0-33741 GCA_949673415.1 Euphorbia schlechtendalii | reverse complement strand
ATATATTAAACATATATTTCATTAAGGATATAGGGGACAAATTAGGATGAATTCAACATTTTAATCTCCCTCCTCGTCTTTGTTGCAGTTTGTATAAACTATCGACGTTTGGTTATTATCTAATTAAAAAGGTTCTAACTTCCAATCATTTTTTTTAGAAGACCATCTTTTTTGGATGATGAATCTACGTGAAGTATGTTACGGTATGGTACAACATAGTATGGTATGTTTAATTTAAAATTTGAGTTTAGATATATAGAATGGTACGATGTGATATTTTATAATTTTACTTTGATTTATTGAAGAACTATTGAAAATCACCAAATCTCGTGATTGTATTTTCATAGTTTTTGTAATTTTGAAAAAACCATGAGAAAATCATACGATGAAAAGATCATCTAATAAAAAAAGTGAATTTAATATAAAACCATGCCATGCCATGAAAATAACAATGATAAGCTTAAATGTTTCATTCCTCATCTCTTCTCTCCTCTTTGCCACCGCTTTCTCTTGATCCTCACCGGTCGTCGATCTCTCTCAATCGCACCAATTTGACAGGTTTGATCTTGGGAATTCTAGACCCTTTATACTTATTCGATTCTGCTAACCAAATCGATACTCTTTATTGTTCTGTTTCACTTTATCCCTCTTATATGTTATTTTCTCTAAACTAGATTCATTCTGCTCCTACTTAAACCCTCTTTCGTCCGTTTCAATGAACCAGCCTCCAAACTGAAGTTTGGCTGTTGTTTCGACTTCTCTCTTTTCTTGTAGGTCTACCGAGGTTAGATTCTCTTATCAAATGTTGTTTTTGCATAACAGATGCTGATAGAAAGCATCTCTTAGGTAATATATCTTCTCTACCCATTTGGAAAAAAATATTGTTGTCATCAGATTGTCAGTTGATGAATAGATCCATTGTTATTGTAATTGTAGCATGAACTTAAAAAATGCCATTATTGTCACTCTCTTTTTTTAGCATTTTATTGATGGAAGAAGGATATTGAGCTTGAAGTGCTTAGGTTGAGAACCTTATGAAAGGAGGCTCTAATCCCTTGTTTTTCGTAGCAGGCATAAGAATTCGAGATAGAGATACGGAGTACACTTTCACATGATAAATTAAGGACTTCAATGTTTGAACGTCACGGATATGGCTTATTTTTTGTTGCACTGCATTTAATCAAGAAAGTATAGTCCAAGTAGCAACCTTTTCGAGTGCCAAATGGGTATGGGATGATCAAGTTTCCGTAACTATTCTGGCGACCCGGTTTTAAAATAGATATAGATGTTGAAATAGCTGTTGCGGCTGCTATTAATAAGAAAAATTTCTGATACGAAAGCTTCGCAATAGTGACAATTTTAGTTTGAATTCTTAAACCTAGCATATATTATTTCTAATAGGCCAAATACATCAACACCCCCCTCAATTTGATAACAAAAGCCGAATGCCACTTGAACTTTCAAAAGTTTCAATCAACCCCTTGAACTTGGCAACAATGCATTAGTTTGGCCCCCTCAATGCCACATGTCAATCCTTGGTTGGAGAGAGAAAACTCATAAAATGATATTTTTGAAAAATCAAATCAACCAGATTTTGACACGTAATGTTGAAAGAACTAATTGGTTTCCTTTTGCCAAGTAGAGGGGGGTATCAAGTCATTTTGTAAGTTGGGGTGACATCCAATTTTTGTTACAAATTTAAGGAGGGTAACGATGCATTTGTCCTTTCTAATATAATCTAATCTTAGACTCCTTCAAATATGAAGCTTCCAGAGACAAATTCAACACTCCTTGACCCTAAAATTAAAAAATTTATTTGGAGTTATTATCATATGATATATGACATGTTAAATAATTCATTGTTATTGGCATGAGTCCTGATGCGGGTCATTGGCATGGGGCATCGATATGGGTCTTTGACATGGGTTATGGATCATGGTTATAAATCATGAACATGATTATGAATCATGAACATTTTTATGGGTCATGATCAAGGTCATCAAAAACTGGACCGGGTCAGTCGATTCAACCAGATATACTAAAAATGCCAATTTTGGAAATAACTAGCAAAAACTGGTGAAAATCGGTGACCAGATTGTTAAGTTAATTTTGAAATTAATTTAGTGGTTAAGTGTAAACAAGTCGATTAGTCATTTTTTCAATAGTTTGGCAAAATTTCAACATGTGTTAATTCACATTAATGTTGAAATTTTTTGCTAGTGTGAAACTAGATTAGTTACTATTAAAATGAAGGCTAAACTTTCCTATAAATAGCCATGAGATTATGGCATTTGAGATCATCCAACAATTAACAAAGAAGAGTGTTAATTGAGAGCTTGTGAGAAAGTTAAGAGAAAATTGAGTTCGGTAATTTTCTCTGGGTGTATTGGGGTCATTGGGGAGTGTAAACACTTGAGTGGTCTTGTAATCTCCAGTGTTATTCTTAGTGGAATTTCTCTGATCGTCAGTTGTGGAAGTAGACAGTCGGGCCGAACCACGTTAAATCCTTGTGTCTATTTATTATTTTCTTGCTTAATTTTGTTATCCACTTGCCAGTTAAATTATTCCGAGAGAGTAACTATCATCGAGTGGTAAATAATTGCGCGATATTCCTAACAAATTGGTATCAGAGCGGGTGTTGTCGGTATTGATATTTTTTTAACAGTATATTTTTCACGGCACAATTTTTAGCTCTTTTGTTACTAGAGCAGTTTGGAATATTTAATTGATCATTTACATGGCGAGCCGACAGTCAGCGATGCGATACAAAGTGGAGAAGTTCGATGGCAAGAATGATTTTAATTTATGGCGAATTAAAATGAAAGCGTTGTTGGTTCAACAAGGACTGTTAAAAGCTCTTGAAGGAGAAGAAGTTTTGCAAGAAAAATATGACGATGATGAAATTGAAGAGATTGTCGAGAAAGCACGAAGTTCGATTTTGTTGTGTCTTTCTGACAATGTTCCAAGAGAGGTTGCTGGAGAAAGTATCGATGCTGATTTATGGAAGAAGTTGGAGTCACTCTATATGACCAAGTCATTCACCAACCGTTTGTATTTGAAACAACGATTATATTCTCTACGGATGCAAGAAGGATCAACGGTGAAAGATTATCTTGATGAATTTAATAAGATAATCTTGGATTTGAAAAATATCGATGTTAAAATTGAAGAAGAAGACCCAGTGTTTTAAAAGGCGCTAAGCGCTAGTCGGCGGCTAGAGCCTCCGAGAGCCTAGGCGGGGATTAATCGAGGATTAATCGAGACCTAGGCGAGGACTAGGCGAGGTATTTTTTAAAATATATAATATTTATTAATAAATTAAAATAATAAATTTAGGGTACACGTAAATTTTTATATAATAATACTAAAAATTCATATTTCTAAGCTTTGGCGATAATTTTTTAGGTTTTGGCGACATTTCTAGGCTTTGCGACACTTTTTTCTGTCTTTGGTGACATTTTTCTGAGTTTTGGCGACAATATCCGCCTTGATCACCTGATTATATAAAATCGGAGCGGTGTTCTAAAAATCCCCGCCTAGGCGGCCACCTTGACCGCCTTTTAAAACACTGAGAAGACCAAGCGATGATGTTGTTGTGCAAGTTGTCATCCTCTTATGATAATTTCATCGACACCATAATTTTCAATCGGGACACTAACACGGTGGAAGGTGCCAAATCAGCTTTAAACTCGAAAGAGCTGAAGAAGAAAATTGATGGTGATGAATATCAGGATTCAGCAAGGGTCATGGTCACGAGAGGTAGATTTGGCGAAAAGGGATCTGGAAGCAAATGGAAATCCAAATACAAGAAGGTCAGATGTTATGAATGTAATGAACTGGGCACATAAGAAAAGATTGTCCAAAGCGGAAAGATAAGAGGGATAGCGACTTAGATGATTCTTGTGACGAGTAAAATGTTGTCACTGAAAGAATAAATTTCACAGATGTTGTTAATATGTTAGCAGTGTCAGAAGAAAGTACAAGAGATGCGTGGATTCTTGATTTTGCTTGTACCTTTCATATAACTCCTAATAAACACTGGTTTTCCACCTATTAAAAGGTTAACGGTGGAAAAGTGTTGCTTTGGAATGGCAAAGAACTATCTGTGGTTGGTGTCGGTACAATAAAAGTTAAGATGTATGATGGCATGACTAGAACACTAAAGGTTCGACATATTCCGAAATTGAAGAAAAATTTGATTTCGTTGAGTCGGCTTGATTCCCGAGGTTATCGATTTTCTACTCGAGGTGGAGTTTTAAAAGTTCATAAAGGTGCTGCAATTGTGATGAAAGGTAGAAACATTCGAGGCCTCTATTATTTGACCAAAAGCACTGTGATAGAAAGTGCTGGTGCAACATGTGGAGAAGGTTAGGTTGATTCAACTGGAGGTTTGGTTGAACCTGTAGTGAAAAAGCAACCGTTGGAATCATATGCAAATAGAGGAGGAATAACTTCTATGGTGGAGAAGTTACGGGAACTTTCTACAATCAAGTTCGGGTATGGGAGCTTGACGGATATTTGCAGTGTTTAAATTACCGAGAAAGATGATCGGGTAAATTTTAAATTAAGGTGGAGATTTGTTAAGTTAATTTTGAAATTAATTTAGTGGTTAAGTGTGAACAAGTTGATTAACCATTTTTTCAATAGTTTGGCAAAATTTCAACATGTGTTAATTCACATTAATGTTGAAATTTTTTACTAGTGTGAAACTAGATTAGTTATTATTAAAATGGAGGCTAAACTTTCCAATAAATAGCTATGAGATTGTGGCATTTGAGATCATCAAATAATTAACAAAGAAGAGTGTTAATTGAGAGCTTGTGAGAGATTTGAGAGAAAATTAAGTTCGGTAATTTTCTCTGGGTGTATTGGGATCATCGGGGAGTGTAAACACTTGAGTGGTCTTGTAATCTCCGGTGTTATTCTTAGTGGAATTTCTCTGATCATCAGTTGTGAAAGTAGGCAGTCGGGCCGAACCACGTTAAATCCTTGTGTCTATTTATTATTTTCTTGCTTAATTTTGTTATCCACTTGCCAGTTAAATTATTTCGAGAGAGTCACTATCATCGAGTGGTAAATAATTGCGCGATATTCTTAACATAGATTATACCAGGATTCCTTTGAACGTCTCCATTATTTCCAAAGCTTCTCCTTTTTGCAACCACTACTTCCATACTGTGGACATGGAAGAGACAGATTGCTCAACAAAAAACATAAGATTTCCTTAGAAGATGAAAAAGAGCACATTAGTAACATAAGATTTGTTTTAGATCTAGTGAAAAGGAAAAAAAGAAAAAGAAAAGAGGTGAGTAATTGTTTCAGATTTAATGAAATGAGAAAAAAACAGGAACGAGGCATGTCAAAAAATATAAGAGAAAAGGTAAACAAAAGGTTAAATATCGGTAAACGTGGAGTCCATAAATTTATAATTTCTTTACTTGAGTTTTGAAAAAAACAGCCTGTATACAAAGGATTATGACACCTCACAATTTAGCATTATTAATATTTTATGGAGTTTCATAGATATTAAAAATTACTGTATAAGTAGCTATCCCGTTGCATCTCTTGTTACAGAGGGAAAATGACCAAATATCATAATAACTTTGTTGGTAGTATATTTTTTTCCCTGGAACTTTTAATTTGTTATGATTGACTTGTTTCATTCTCTTTCCGAGAATGACCTTTTAATGAAAAGAAATTTGGGTGTTTTGTAGGTAAGCGTCTCGCATCAACCTAGTTGGGACGTGCGCTCCAAAATTTTCACCAATTCCAACCTTTTTTCGATGGAGCAACACAATGTTCCTCCGGAGATTTTTAAAACAAACATAAAGAGAAGACTTGATGAAGACCACTTACCGCTTAGTGATTGGGCTCAGGCTTCTGCGTAGAAGAGAAGAGAAAAAAGCATATCTGTATTGAGATGTTTTTCAGTCCGAATACCGAAAGTCACCTTTCTAACTGTAAGAAAATTTGTATATCATAAAATTATGAAATTATTAATTACTTAAATAATATTCTAAATAATAATAATAATTTGGTATTATCACATATTTTATTTGGTTGTACATGTAAACCACATACCTATAACTTCACCGATATGATATCTGGTACTGTTTTAAGAACATTGATCATGGTTATGGATATGGGGCATAGTTATAGGCATGAGAAAACTTATCCTCTAGTTGTCATATCATCATATCTTATTGCATTATCATGGAGCTTTTGTAGTATCATCATCACAAATTTTTGTTGGTTTTGAAATTTCTTCTGTTGATATATACAGGTCCCTCAAAAAGATAACTCGGATACCATTGTTAGCAACTCTTTATGAAAAGAACATGATTATTTAAGAATATGATATTTCCGGAGCACATAAAAATATATGACACTTATGAGCACATTTTATTATTGAAATATGAGTGTCTATATATAAGCTTACAAAGCTAACAAATATAACATAAAATTTGCGATGTAATTTTTCAAAATTTAATCTTTACCAAATAAAAATAAATCAAATGCTAACACATATTATTTCTAATATAATTAATCTAATATTAGACTCCTTCAAATATGAAGCTTCTAGAGACAATTTCAACAAAAATACAATAGATTCCACAAACAGGAAGAATGTGAAGAAAAAACACATTAGATAAAAACTTAAAGTATAGATTCAATTCCATTTTACAGAAGTTGCAATATTCCCCAATTTCATATCTTACTCAACTATTTCTGAAAATTTGTCATGAAACTAAGAAGTCGACTTCGACCGGATAGCATAGCAAAATAGGCACAGATTATGTAGAAGTGAAGTTTAAGAAAACATGCATGCTTAGAGCAAGTCCAACCACTTTCCCTATTTTTCATTCCCCAAAACTCCATTTTAAGGATTTACAGTGTTTTTTCTCCAACCACCTTCCCCATTTTTCATTCATTAAATCAAAATTCACTATAAAATAATAATATGTTATTATTAAACTAACAAAAAGAATAACAAAACAAAAATAATAAAAAAACAAAAATTAATATTATTCTATTCGATTCCCCAAAAAGTAATAATATTTTATTCAATCCCCCAAAACAAAATGCGGAATGGATCCTTCCTCATATTTGGGGAACCTCATTTTGAGATATACCATACAGGGAATGGTTGGACTTGACCATTCCCCGTTTTGGGGAACCATTGGAGTTGCCCTTAAAGGTTCATATTGAAATAAAAGTCGTCAAACGGATTAGCTTATTCCAGAAATTTCAGTGCAGCTACTTGCAGAGTGGTGAATGTTTGATATGAGGGGGAATTATAATATCGAGTATCTGCTAGTTTGGCAATGAAACATCAAGGATTGCATCATGTGCGTATGTGAAATTGATCCGATGGCAGTGGTTCATGCTGCGAGGAAGTGGAGCCAATATTTGAGAGACATTGGAAGTTTATAATTAAGACTGATCATAAGAGTTTGAAGTATTAATTGAACATACATGGTGGAATTAGCCATAAAAAACGTAGATACACAAGTAAAACACATTACATTAATGGAAAGATTAACAGCCAAACTCCAACTCCATAGAAGCTTGGTACTTGGTGCTATCAAACCTAGCCGGTTGTTGCTGCTAATAGTGCTGCATAATTTCATTTTCAAATCAATAAGAGGCTCAGTCTCTTCGATATCAAGTGTAGGTTCTGTTGGAGTTGTTGATGTGCCCTAGTTCCAAAGGCATTGGTTCATGCAGTGTCACATTATAAAGGCAATAATCTACTGCATTTATACCTTGTGCTATAATATGAGTAGAGTATCCATTAATTGATAATCATAAATGTCCCAAGTCTATTTTAATCATGGAAATGAATGAAACGAAAGACTTGTATGTTGGATGATCTATAGCAATGTAGTTGCTATGTCACTTGGTAAAGTAGATCATGAACATGGGCACATGTTGAGAACATGGGGCTGGACTGATCCATACAGCAAGGTCACATGGTTGTATGTCATAGACAGTTTGCTGAGTAGGTCTCAGTTATCCTTGGACTTGATTTCAACTTATTACGGATGTGGAATTGAGTAGGCTGTAGTATATTACTAACGGGTCCTTAAATATTGGATTACAAGTACGAGTATGCTCGGTATATTTCATGACCACATTAGTAGTAGTGTTGAAATGATGAGATCGCCATTCGATTTGATAAATCGAAATGAATCACCGACCATAAGGGCGTCCAATAAATCGTTGACTTATATTATCATTTTATTCTAGATCAAGAAATACGATGAACTGCATAAGGGGTGATAAGCACCATGCTTCTTGTTCATCATATTGATGTCAGCTGGCAAAGGACTTTGTGAGATAACTACTGGGTTCAGTATCTTTAATAGACGGCTGTATTCTGTCCCAATTGGGAGCTGTAATGGTTTGCTAGAATCCGCTTACAGTCTATGGGTGAATTCCATTGCCAACATATGGACAGACCCAAAGGATCGTGCGCTTAGAACTACTGATATGGGATTTCTTGTACATGCAATGTTACAAGACTTGATGAAGAATCGATTATTAATTAATTAACATGTCAAGTCAATGTAATTGAATAATCTATATAACTCTAAGAAATTAATTTAGTTAATGGTATAATATAATTTATTTTATATTATTTATTAAATTAAATTAAGTCGATTAAATTGCATTTACATATGGTATTTGTTTAATTGACAACTAAATAAATTCATATGTTGAATAATTTAATTGAATAAATTTAATCATAAAATATTGCATACTAAAATTATTAATTGACTAAATTTAGTTAATTAAATTAATTTGTAGTATGACAATTTATTTGATTAAATTGCAATCTTTATTTTTTGTCTATGGTTTAATTTGTAAAATATGAAAGTTGACAATTAAATTTATTTAAGGAATTAAACTATAGGGTTTAATTATTAAACATAAAATTAATTAGGTCAAATTCATAATTAAATTAAACCTAAACCTAATTGACTAATTAGACTATAAATAGACAAAAAAAATAAAACAAAACCTAATTGACATCTAATACATGAAAAGAAAACGTGAATACCATGGTTAATTAGGATTTTATTTTTTCTTTTTCTTGGAGTTTTCTATTAGAGTTCTTCATCCATTCGACTAGCACCGGTCCCGGTTCGAGAGGAGTTCGTGCACGTGAGATTGGAGAGTTTTCGCTTGAGAGCTTTTACTGCTGCTGTCTGTTAAAGAGATATTCCAAGTAAGTTTTATTTGTGAAATAAATCCTATTGAAACCTTATCAATGGTTCTTGAGAAGATCCTATTCGAATTCGAGAAAATTTTAACCGGTAATTCCGCCGACGCCGTTATGTTTTCGATGACAATTCCCTACAGAAACTCCATAGTAGAACGGGTTAGTTGAAAGGAGACGTCAACATATCCTCAAAGTTGCCAGAGGGTTAAAATTGTAGAGTGGTTTAAGTGATATTTTTTGGTAGAATTTTTGTTGGAAATGTTGATTTTCTTATCAATAGGATACAACTCTTCTCTTACTTAATGAAAGTCCCTATAAGGAGTTACATGCAAAAGAGCCTGATTATAGTGTTTCAAAGCCATTTACTTGTCTAGCATTTCTTTCAACAACTTTGGATAGAAATAGACACAAGCTAGATGATAGGTGAAAAAAGGTTTTTTCCCAAGCTATGAAGAGTCTATGGTATGACAAGTAATAGAGTTGTCATCTCTAGGAATGTGAGTTTTCGTGAACACATTTTCCCTGCTGCAAAATTTTAGTTGTTGAGCAGAATGAATTTTTCGTAAAAGGCATTGAAAATAAAAAGGAAAAGGAAAATAAAAAGAAAGAGAAGAAGAAAGAGAAAGAGAAAGATCCAACGATCAAAAATGTAAAAATAAAAGAAAAAATTATAAAAAAAGAAAGAAACAAAGGAAAAGAAACAAAAACAGAAAAGGCTAGAGGACACATAAAAGAGTCGCTCAGTTACAAAGAAAATACTAATACTGATTAAAGAAATTCAATGCGAGATCATAGACAACCGGAATACTCAAAAGATTATCATTGTTCTCTTATAAGAACTGGAACACTGAATATTTAGAAGAAAACAGGTTATATACTCTTTCAAAAGTCTTGAATTATGAGAAATCATCAGCATCACACAATGCTTTTTCTTTATCCTTGCACACTAAAATAGTTACAAAGACATAAAATATAGCTTCGAAAGACAAACACCAGCAGGAAGCAATGAAGGCAGAGTTACTTGCTTTGGAAAACAACAACACATGGGATATAATGTCATTACCATCAAATAAAGTACCAATTTGATGTAAGTGGGTATACAAAGTGAAAAAGAATTTAGATGGAACCATAGAAAGGTACAAGGGCAGACTTGTGGCAAAAGGGTATACTCAACAAAATGGGGTTTGATAATTTAGTTACTTCATCTCTGTTTTACTACCGCAATTAGATTTCTTCTTGCATTAGTAGCAAATCAAAACTAGTTTTGGGAGCAACATGACATTAACAATGCTTTTCCACATGGATCTCTAGAAGAAGACATTTATATGCAGGTTTCTTAATGTGTTAATACCTACAATTCCATATGTTGTTTGCCAACTTAAGAAATCATTATATGGATGAAGTGGGCTTGTAGACAGTGGAATTTCACTTTAACTAAATCACTTAGAAAAAGGTTTTGAGTAGTCAATGGCAGATCCTTTCTTGTTTATTACAAATTCTGCAGGTACTTTCATAGCTCTCTCACTGTTTATGTTGATGATGTAATTTTGGCAAGCAATAGCAAAGAGGCAATAAAGGAGGTCAAAGAGTATCTACGCAAATGTTTCATTATTAAAGATTTGGGTGCACAAAAGTTCATTTTGGGTCTTGAATATCGAGAAGCAACAAAGGCATATTGTTATATCAATGGAAATATACACTAGATTTACTTGCAGAATTTGGATTTTCATTTAGTAAAGTACACCAATGATTGTGGATTAAAAAGATCATAACAAATTTGTCAAAGGACAACACATTATACTGAAGATTAGTGGGAAAACAATTGTATCTATCTAAGACAAGGCCAGATATTTCTTATGCACTACAACAACTATCTCAGGTTTTAGACACGCCACATGAATCACGTTTGACAGTTGCATATTGGATTTTAAGGTATATTTAATGAAAGCCAACTCAGGGAATTTTCTGTGCAGTAAATGGGGATCAGAAACTAAAGGCATATTTGGATTGGAATAATGACGCATTAGCTATTATGAGTATGAAGTTGAGATGTAATCATGCACTAATCGTAGTTCTTGTGTTCAGTTGTGCCAAACAATGCCATAATTTATGCAGAAGAAAAAAATTATTTCAAAATAAAGATAGATTATCATTAGTGGAATAAAAAGAAAATATCAACCTTACTTCAAATTAGGATTAGAAACCTTACTTTGTTTATATAAGAAAGAAGGTTATTGGAGGAAGAGGGGAAGGACCCTCCTACCAACTACAAAGCTGAAACAATAATAGACCTTGAGAAGAGGTCAAAATTACATTAAAAATTGAAAACAAAGAAGGATTGTTTAATACGCCCCGAATAGAAAAAAAAAATGGCATATTTCTACTGCAAATAAAGTGAATACCAAGATTAATAGAGTGATGTGAATCCTGTTACGTGAAACGTAATCTGAACTCAATGAATTTCCCCATCGTGAATTGAGATTTTACAAAACACAAAAACAAATAAGATAAATGATTTGAAATCTGAGTATGAAATAAAGTAGCAATAGTATAATCAATCATAGTAAATAAAACGAACAATCAAGCTAGCATATAATTAACGGAACCTTTTGAATTGGATGAAAGAACCTGATATGGGGTTGATTCTCAATTGTCTAGCCACAACAATTGATCACAATCAAAATAAGACTTCAAGAACAAGATCACAATCACTCAAACTTAAAGAAGAAGCTGAAATTCCACAAAGGAAAACTGAAATTTTATTAATCATCAAAAACAATCTAAAATATATTATAAGATATCTATGTATAATATTACTAACCTAGGCTTGAAATTAGATGTAGAATTTGCGTAAATAAGATACTAAAGTCCTAATAGCTTTAGGATAGAATCTTTAAAGCATAAGAAAAGAATCCCACTCTATTTTAAAATACTAACTAAAATTCCTAAATAAGAAAATAATAAATTCTAATTAACAAAATAACATGTAGGCAACTCATTTATTTTCTTCCATCGTGTTATTGATCCATTAAGAATTAACCAAAATCTCAATGGGTTAACATGTGACTTACACATAAGTGTCCAAAGCTCACTTAAGCTAACTCTAATTAGACCTTTCTTGAACCACCATTCCAAACTTGGAACAAAATTAAGAATTCTTCTTCTTTGCTCGAGATCACTTTGTTAAATTAATTGAATATTGACTTGAACTTTGAATCATTGAAATCCCTTTGATTGCCCAATCAAAGCTGCTTGAACACTCATTGAATTAGACATGGTAATTGGAATAAGAAATGGATCTCGACACACAAGTTTCATGTCTTTGTCATTTTTATGCTCAATTATTGATGTTCCTTTATTCACGTCATTCCCTCTCTCTTTAAAAATGATTCATCTTCGAATCATGCTCAGCGTCAAGGAATTCTTCGACATTCTTTGGAGTGTGTTCATCTCTTCGGAATTACTCACATAAACTGGACAACTTGGTATAGATGGTCCACGCATAAAATGAATCAGATTATTGAACACTCGAATAGGACGTAGCTCAGATGGAATCTCTTTTAGAAAATGATCATCAAATTTCTGCAATAGAGAGAAAACCACACTAGGAGGAGAATTGTCAAATTTAGTTACAACAAAGCTAAAACCATTGCAATGAAAAGAAAACATTTTAAAATTAGTAATTTCATATAGCTTTGAATCTCTCATGTTGACGTAAAATGTTTTGGCTTTTACGACGTCATTAACTTCCTCTCTCCTCACAACTCTTTCGCTCAACTCACTACTACACTTTTCTCTCACCTCTTCTTTTTCTCATCCTTACCGATTTTATCACTCTTGTTTTCTCACTCCTTAACCAAAACCCCTTCCTTAGATATTGAATTTTGAATATGAAGCTGATTTTGGTAAACTTACTTTGGTATCAAAGGTAACAAGGTGTAATGTTTTCATTCCTTAATAAGGGTGATTTTGTTCGATTTGCCATCATGAACGGATTCACGATCAAACTGCCATGGACTACAAAAAAGTAGATTGCTTGCTTGCATTGGTACCACATCACAAAAAACTTGTTCATGAAATTTACCAATCGAAAATCGACCAAGGTTTGTCGAGTCACTTTCACCTCATCACTATTATTAAGTTGAAGTCTATAAGGCCTTAGATGTCTAATTGTGGGCAGACTCAACTTCTCAACCATGGTAATGCTAGCAATATTACAAGGAATCCAACATCCACAATCATACTACAAACTTTATCTCGAACACAACAACGAGCATGAAAGATATTGTCAAAATTCAATTCACTTGTACCTTGAAATTGAGGAACTTTAAGTTTGATGACATTGACATTACCATCTTTTCATGGACGTTTCCTAGAGCTCCATTGCAAGTATGGATCATATTGCTCTTCCTCATAATCATCTTCGATGCAAGTATGTTGCTTGTGCTTTTTGCGTGTGCCCGTGCAATCTAATTATTTAAGCTCTTCTTTAATCTTAAATAATTGTTGATTCAATTTATTTATTCTTGTAATAACTTTCCTTAGCGCTTTTGGATCCACCTCATAGTTGTGTCCTTTTCCTTGTAAGAAATGGTTAGAATATATCAATTTTGAAAGATTTCATGTTAAAAGCAAGAAAAGAACCAAAGTAGAATACTCACAAGTGCTCCTTGCTCTTTGGTAGTATATTGATTGATCACAATAAATCAGGCTAAACAATAGCGAATACCAAAGGAAAAAAGTATTGAAAAAAAGGACTACAAAAACTAAGAACATATGAGATAATAAAAAATAATGAGAGAAAAATAGAATGAAAAAAAATTCAATTTCAATGAATATAATTAATCTAGATGCAAACATACAGAACTCAAAGAACAAGAATAATAACAAAGAAATCTTGGATATCCAGGCTACCGGAATTTTGAACTCAATTTAGACTAAGTTCAAAAACGTATTTTGATGTGACTTCTTCTGGAAAGTTTTAAAGCATTCTCTTAAAAATCCAATGGTTTTTGAAACACTAAAATCTGATTCATAGAGAAAACATTATGATGAAAGAATAAACCTGGATAAAATTAAAACTGCAATTCAAACTGTGCTTTGAGACCAATTGATATGAATTCGGTTACGCGAAACTTAATCCTTACTCAATGAATTTCCCGACCGTGAATTGAAGTTCTATGAAATATTAACATATAAGATTAAAGATTTAAAATCAGAGTATGAAATAAAAGTAGCAATAGCATAACCAATCCTAGCAAATAAAACGAACAATCAAGCTAACATATAGTTAATGCAACCTTTCGAATTGGATGAAAAAACCTGATTTGGGGTTGATTCTCAATTGTCTAGCCACAAAAATTGATCACAATCAAAATAAGACTTCAAAAACAAGATTACAATCACTCGAACTTAAAGAAGAAGCTGAAATTCCAAAATGGAAATTTGAAATTTTATTAATCATCAAAAACTATCTTAAATACATTAAAAGATATCTATATATATAATTACTAACCTATGGCATGAAATTTGATGTAGAATTTACCTAAAAATAAAATGATAAAGTCCTAATAGATTTGGGAAAGAATTTCTTAAAGCATAAGAAAAGAATCCTACTCTATTTTGAAATGCTAATTAAAATTCCTAAATAAGAAAACAAAAGTAATTCTAATTAACTTAATAACATGTATGAAACCCATTTATTTTCTTCCATCATGTTATTGAACCAATAAGAATTAACCAAGATCCTAATGGGTTAACATGTGACTTACACATACATGTCCAAAGCTCACTTAAGCTAACTTTAATTAGACCAAGTCTTGAACCACCATTCCATACTTGGATCAAAATTAAGAATTCATCTTCTTCACTCGAGATCACTTTGTTAAATTAATTTAATATTGACTAGAATTTTGAATCATTGAAATCCCTTTGATTTTCCCAATCAAAGCTGCTTGAACACTCCTTAAATTAGACATGGCAATTGGATAAGAAATGGATCTCGCGACTCAAGTTTTATGTCTTTGTCATTTTTATGCTCAATTATCGGTGTTCCTTGATTCGCATCATTCCCTCTCTCTTTAAAAATTATTCATCCTCGAATCATGCTCAGCGGCAAGGAATTCTTCGACATTCTTTGGAGTGTGTTCATCTCTTCGGAATTACTCACATAAGCTGGACGACTTGGTATACATGGTCCACACGCAAAATGAATCAAATTATTAAACACTCAAATACGACGTAGCTCATATGGAATCTCTTTTAGAAAATGATCATCAAATTTCTACAATAAACAGAAAACTACAACAGGAGGAGAATTGTCAAATTTAGTTACAACAAAGCTAAAACCATTGCAATGAAAAGAAAACATTTTAAAATTAGTAATTTCATCATCTAGCTTTGTATCTCTCATGTTGGCGTAAAAAGTTTTGGCTTTTACAACATCATTACCTTCCTTTCTCATCATACTCTTTCGCTCAACTCACTACTACACTTTTCACTCACCTCTTCTCTTTTCTCACCCTTACTGATTTTATCACTCTTTTTTTCTCTCTCCTTAACTAAAACCCCTTCCTTAGATATTGAATTTTGAATATGAAGCTGATCTTGGTAAACTTGCTCCGGTGTCAAAGGTAACAAGGTGTAACATTTTCGTTCCTTGACGAGGGTTATTTTGTTCGATTTGCCATCACGGACGGCCTCACGATCAAACTACTATGGACAGCCTAAAATTAGATGGCTTGCTTGCATTGGTACCACATCACATAAAACTTGGTCATGAAATTTACCAATCGAAAAATTGACCAAGGTTTGTCGAGTCACTTTCATCTCATCACTATTATTAAGTTGAATTCTATAAGGCCTTAGATGTATAATTATGGGCAGACTCAACTTCTCAACCATGGTAGTACTAGCAATATTACAAGGACTTCAATCATCCACAATCATACTACAAACTTTATCTTGAACACAACAACGAGCATGAAAGATATTGTCAAAATTCAATTCACTCGTACCTTGAAATTGAGGAACTTTAAGTTTGATGACATTAAAATTACCATCTTTGCATGGACGTTTCCTAGAGCTCCATTGCAAGTATGGATCAAATTGCTCTTCCTCGTAATCATCTTCGATGTACATATGTTGCTTGTGCTTTTTGCGTGTGCCCATATAATCTGATTGTTTAAGCTCATCTTTAATATTAAATAATCGTTTATTCAATTTATTCATTCCTGCAACAACTTTCCTTAGCGCTTTTGGATCCACCTCATAGTAGGTGTCCTTTTCCTTGTAAGACATGGTTAGAATAGATTGATCTTGAAAGATTTCATGTTAAAATCAAGAAAAGAACCAAAGTACAATACTCACAAGTGCTCCATGCTCTTTGGTATTATATTGATTGATCACAATAAATCAAGCTAAATAATATCGAATACCAAAGGAAAAAAGTATTTAATAAAGGACTACAAAAACTAAGAACATACGAGAAAATAAATGATAATGAGAGAGAAAAAAAGAAAGAAAAAAAATACAACTTCATTGAATCTAATTAATCTAGACGCAAACATACCAAACTCAAAGAACAAGAATAATAACAAAGAAATCTCGGATATCCAAGCTTCTAGAATTTCGAACCTAATTTAGACTAAGTTGTAAAACATATGTTGATATGATGTCTTCTAGAAAGTTTTAAAGCATTCTCTTAAAAATCCAATTGTTTTTTAAAAACTAAAATCCGATTAGTAGAGAAAAGGTTATGATGAAAAGAATAAACCTGGATAGAATTAAAACAGCAATCAAAACTGTGCTCTAATACCAATTGATGTGAATTTGGTTACGTAAAACGTAATCCAAACTCAATGAATTTCCCTATCGTGAGTTGAGGTTTTATAAAACACAATAAAAGTAAGATAAAGATTTAAAATCAGATTATGAAATAAAGTAGCAATAGCATAGTCAATCCTAGCAAATAAAATGAACAATCAAGCTAATATATAGTTAACACAACCTTTTGAATTGGATGAAAAAACCTGATATGAGGTTGATTCTCAATTGTCTAGCCACAACAATTGATCACAATCAAAATAAGACTTCAAGAACAAGATCACAATCACTCGAACTTAAAGAAGAAGCTGAAATTTCATAAAGGACATCTGAAATTGTATAAATCATCAAAAACTATCTAAAATACATTAAAAGATATCTATATATAATATTACTGACCAATGGCACGAAATTAGATATAGAATTTTCCTAAAAATAAAATACTAAAGCCATAGAATTCCTTAAAGCATAAGAAAAGAATCCTACTCTAATTTGAAATACTAATTAAAATTCCTAAATAAGAAAATAATAAAAGTATTTCTAATTAACTAAATAACATGTAAGCAACCATTTATTTGTTATTGATCTAATAAAAATTAACCAAGATCCCAATAGGTTAACATGTGACTTACACATGCGTGTCCGAAACTCACTTAAGTTAACTCTAATTAGACCAAGTCTTGAACCACCATTCCATACTTAGATCAAAAGTAAGAATACTTCTTCTTTGCTCGAGATCACTTTGTTAAATTAATTGAATATTAACTTGAATTTTGAATCATTGAAATCTCTTTGATTTTCCCAATCAATTCTACTTGAACACTCCTTGAATTAGACATGGCAATTAGAATAAGAAATGGATCTCGCCATTCAAGTTTCATGTCTTTGTGATTTTTATGCTCAATTATTGGTACGAAACACAAAAAAAATAAGATAAAAGATTTAAAATAAGAGTATGAAATAAAAGTAGCAATAGCATAACCAATCTTAACAAATAAAACGAACAATCAAGCTAATATATAGTTAACGCAAACATTCGAATTGGATGAAAGAGCCTGATATGTGGTTGATTTTCAACTATATAGCCACAACAATTTATCGCAATAAAAATAAAAATTTAAGAACAAGATCACAATCACTCAAACTTAAAGCTGAAATTCCACAAAGGAAATCTGAAATTTTATTAATCATCAAAAACTATCTAAAATACATTAAAAGATATCTATATATAATATTACTAACCTATGGCACAAAATTAGATGTATAATTTTCCTAAAAATAGAAGACTAAAGTCCTAATAGCTTTAGGATAAAATTCCTTAAAGCATAAGAAAAGACTCCTACTCTAATTTGAAATATTTACTAAAATTCCTAAATTAGAAAATAATAAAAGTAATTCTAATTAACTAAATAACATGTAGACATCCCATTTATTTTCTTCCATCATGTTATTGATCTAATAAGAATTAACCAAGATCCCAATGGGTTAATATGTGACTTACACATGTGTGTCCAAAGCTCACTTAAGCTAGCTCTAATTAGACTAAGTCTTGAACCACAATTCCATACTTGGATCAAAATTAAGAATTCTTCTTCTTCGCTCAATATCACTTTGTTAAAATTAATTTAATATTTACTTGAACTTTGAATCATTCAAATCCCTTTGATTTGCCCAATCAAAGCTGCTTGAACACTCCTTGAATTAGAAATGGCAATTGGAATAAGAAATGGATCTCACCACTCAAGTTTCATGTCTTTGTCATTTTTATGCTCAATTATTGGTGTTCCTTGATCCGCGTCACAGAGCTATAAAAATGTCTTTCGAAGAGTCAATATTGTCAAAAACTTTTTTATTTCTTCTCTTTCAAAGTTTCCAAGCGATAATCATCCACATTGCTATTCCAACATCAAATTTGGTCCTCAAAGAGAATTGTCCTTGCCATTGATTAAAGAATTCACTCACACGGTTTGGCACCATAAAGCTCACATTCAACCATCTTATTAAAGAGTTCCAAACGAAAGAGCTAGTATTGCAAAAAAGAATAGCATGGTCATGTGATTCAGGTGTCTCGGAAAAAGGACAAGACATTTGATTATACGTGTTGAACCAATTATAACGTTTTGGAAATAACAAACTGACTAGGATAGTGAAATTTATTGAGTACTAAGTATATTCTTAATTAATAAAGGTTACTTGAGTTTGTTTAAGGAAAAACAACTCAGTTTACTGAGTAATTAATTAAGTTACGGCTTTGAGTATGAAAAGATGAGTTAAGCTTAGTATTACATGGTTTATAAGATATTTACTTAGCTTTGCTAAATTAGCTTTTTGTGATAAAAGCTGAGTAACTTTGACACTTAGAGAATTAAATGACACGTGATACTAACTATTTTTGTGGGAAATGGAATTTTTCTTGCTTTTCAAGAAAAAATGCGTTGAAATTAAAGAAGATATTCTAGTGGTCCTCATAAGCAAAAGGTGTTAATACGGAATGTCGGAGATTCATCACCAAAAGTCCAAGGGTAAAGGAATCCTCTGACATGTGCCGCTTCTCAGTACCTTACACTTATTATCATGATAATTTTACACATTAAACACCATAGTTTAAGTCATTTTTATACTTCATATAAAAGATTTTACGTGGTATGTAGTTTTTTATGCAAATGCAGGTACTAGGTAAATCTTGGAAGTAAAATGATTAAAGTTAGAAATCTATGAAAAAAGAGTGAAAAAGGTGCAAAAAGATGCGTGGAACTTAAGGATTTGGCTTAGGATCGAAGCTGTTGAAGATCGATAAGGTTACAAGAAGGATTCTGAAGAAAAACACAATTCACAGTCGCGACAACCATTCACAGTTGCAACTTAGTATTCTTCAGAATAGAAAGTTGCCAACCAAGTATTCACGGTCACTACATGTACTACGCGATCGCGACATTAACAGTTTTTTTGTCAACTCTTCTCAACTACCAATTGCCAAATAAGAATGATCAACCGCCATCAACTTCCAAACGAAAAGACACCTTTTGGAAGTCAACCAATCATGAAAAGGTGCATTTCCATTGTGGATAAGGATAAAGCTTCTCATCCAATCACAATGAAGTGATGTAATCTTTCACCAATGGACATTGCTCTTTGCTTAGATAGACTCGACCCTACATACTCTATAAATAGTTCTCCAAACTCACCAATTTCATGGAACAAGTGGTGGCATAAGTGGTGGATAAAGTGGTGCATGGCATGGTAGACGTGTGTGCATAGATAGAGAATAAAAATATGTAGATTTCGCTACATTCGTAAGTGTTAGCGAGAAAATGTATAAGTGATTCGAACCCTATTTCAATCACTAGATTTCTCTACATATTCGAGCGATTGTTGTATAAGTGTAATTGCAAATCACTTATTAATAAAAGTTTTCATTCTTCAATATTCTTTTGTTCGATATTCACAAAGAATAGCATCTTGGCGGAGGTTCTGTATGAGTCGAGACCGAATTCAAAGCAAACGCAGGAATTATGGGAAATGACGACTCCCATTAAAGAGTGGATACGGTTCAATCAACTTTAGCTTTCACTTGCATACCTTACAACTTTGCTTTGCTTTTTACTTATACTTTCTATTTCGAAGTTATGATATGTCTATGTGCCATAATGTGTATTTCGTGTTGAGTCTTTTATATTAATCAAGTTATATGCTTTTGAGTTAACTTTAAGAGTAGTTTCGGGGTTAACGAGATTGTGTATGGTCACTAGATCTGTGATTATAACACTATTTAGTGAGCCAACATTTTTGGAATGGTAACTTGCTAAATATGGCTATGTGAGAGCGACCCGTACTAAGCATAGTAATATTGTCATCTAGGTTTGTATAATGGTCTTAATTCATTTGCACTAGATTTAGAAAAGTCACTTCATGTGTTGCTCCGTGGTGAATAATTGAATATCTAAGTATTTAGAACCAAATCTCTTAAATTAATCTAGTGTACGTAATATCTTTGATGATTTTGCATGTTTTCTTTTCTATACTTGTTTGTAGGGAATATCTATATACTTTTTATCTTTTCTAATCTTTCATACATTTGTCTATCCATCCATCATTCAAATCCTCCAAACTAAATTATATTATTTTCTTTTGTTCCATTCGTCTTATTGATCTTTAGAGCTGGTTCCTTCCCTGTGGGATCGATATCTTTTAAAACTACATTGCAAGTGTATACTTGCAGTTATCATCATTTTTCTATTTAATAAGTGGTATTGACAACACCTATACTTTAAAGCCAAAATCTTGCGAACAAGTTATTAAACTTATCAGTAGAAAAGTGGCAAACAAGTTTTTGGCGCCGTTGCCGGGGATAAGTCATTCGGAATAAGTGTAGCCAAAAACTTCACGAATAGTGTCTCTGCGCAACTCTGCAACGACAGCAAGTCAACGAAGTACAAAATTCCACATTCCAAATCGCGCGCCTCTCTTTCAAGCCGGATCGCTTGAAGGAAACGAGTTTTTGACGCATTAGATTAACGGATTAATATCGTGCTTCAACATTCGTAATCTCTGTCTCTAAACGTCCTAGAATTTGTCTCTAATAGGAAAATTTGAAAGATTTGAAGAGAAGAGATATTGAAGAACTTTCAGGATGAGAAGTTTGCAATGGCTAAATCCAAGACCTTCAACTATAAATAGAAGGCTGGAGTAGACGTTCAAACTTGGTGAATCACCTTAAATTTCTCTCAGAGCTGAAACTCTGTTCAAATACTCCCAACTTCAAGAAATTCCAAACCAAGCAAACACTCATTGTCCAAACTTGTTTGTAATAAAGAGAATAGCACTTAAGATTTAACATTGTAAAGGAATCAAAAATTCTATAAATTGAATTCCTCTATTCGATTTTCTTTGATAAATCTAAGCGTTAGTTTAGGAAGGGGTACCTAAATTGAGTTTGAGAGATAGTTAGAAAGGAAGGTATATTCTGTAATCTTTTCTACCCATTGTAAAGGCTTCTCCGCCTAAGGAAGGAACGAATCACTAGTGGATTAAAGCTCGGAAAGGAATCAGGGGATTGGAGGTAGGCTAGGGGCTGAACAAGGATAAATCTCAGGTGTAAAAGTTCTAACCTTTACTTGTTTGACTTTATCACACCTAGTCTCATTCATCATTCTTTCTATCTTATCAGTTTTTCTTGGAAACTAATCCGAGCTAAGTAAAGTACTCAACAGCGATTGAAGATAAATTGTGCCAGCAAAGCTAGCTCAGCATGATATACTCAGCACGCATCTAAAAACTTAATTTGGTAAAAGATTTACAAACATTAAACAGAACCCAAGGACTACATTCAATCCCCACCCCCTTGCTATTTTATTAAGCCGTTTAGGACCCACAATACAAAATGACATGGTTATTAGCCAAATATTGTTTGCAAGGAAACTTGTTATGGAGCAAAACTAGGTCAAAAATTTTGATCTTTGTGCTGCAAAAAGATTTCCAACATATCATGAACAGTAAATGAGTACCTCTATTGATGTTTCAAACAAATTTAACCCTAAACAGGCTTCCAACTGAGAACGCCTCGTTATTTCCATATCTCTAAATAGTTTTATCTTGTTGTTGAGAAGAAGCTGTTGACGGTATTATTTCAAAAAGTTCACCGATGAGCTCCATTTCCGATAGCCTAAGTCTCCTTTTCCAAAATGGTCTTCTAGTGGTAGAATGGATGATGTCACGAGCTGTAGAGACTGAAATTCTAGGATCCATTGCAAGATTAAACTGATCAGGAAAGACTTCTTTAAGAGAAAAATTGCCACACCAGTTGTCAATCAAAAATTGAGTTAAAGAACCACTTTTCACCTGAACATATATATTAGCCATACAAAAGTTCTAATGTTGTCATCAAGAGTGCATTCCAAAATAATACCCCTCCAAATAGGAGAAAATTCAATGCTATTGTTTATCTTTTATGCATAGCCAGCTAGATATACCCACATTATTAACACAAACAAATTTCCAAAGAGAATTAACACCTTGGTCCTAGTTCTCCAAATCCATTTGAAAAGTAGGCTGGTATTTTTTAGAGAAAAATGATGTAGGTTAAGGCCTCCAATTGAATAGGGAAAGCAAATGACATCCCAAGATACCGACCATCAATTCTTCCTTTTCAAAGGAAGCATCTCATGTAACTTTCTAGTTTCATGACTATTGTGGTTGGGATTTTAAACAATGACATGAGGTAAACCGACCTAATGCATAATTTGCCCAGGAACTTGGTTTCAAAAGAGAAATGACCCCTTAAACTTTATAAAGAACATTGTTACCCCCTAAAGTTACAAAAATGAACTAGTTTGCCCCTTAATTGTCACGTGTCAACTTTTGGTGAAGAGAGAAAAATGACATATGTGAAAAGTCAAACCAACTAGAGGTAACATGTGGCATTAAAGGGGGGTGGAATTAGTACTTTTGTACAAGTTAAGGGGGTAACCGGGTGCTTTTTAAAGTTCAATGGGTCACTTGACTTTTGAGGCCAAGCTAAGGGGTCAAATCATGCATTTAGCCTAAACCGGTAAGCTATCCAAAACAGAAAGGTAAGGTAAGAACATTTCTACATGGAAAGACAAGTTTCAAAATCCTTTATCAAAGGCACCCAATCTTTAACCAATAATTTCTTATAAGTCAATTGCACACCCAAAAATAGGTGATAGGTAAAGACTGCACATTACACTGAAGCAAGGAGGTGCATGTTTTTGTGAAATCCTCTAACACTCCCACATCAATCAGAGAACTTTTGTTGAAAATAATTTTGAAACTTGATACCAATTCAAAAGAATGAAGAAGTCTGACAAGAGCTTGAGTTTTTACTTCGTTAGCCAGTAGAAAACGTAAAGTATCATCTGCAAACAGTAAAAGTGACTAGAGAGGGGATTCATCACATAATCTAAACATGGAGAGACATCCGCAAGCTATTGCTTTATCAATTATGCATTTCAATCC
Source organism: Euphorbia schlechtendalii (assembly GCA_949673415.1). Taxonomy (NCBI): domain Eukaryota; kingdom Viridiplantae; phylum Streptophyta; class Magnoliopsida; order Malpighiales; family Euphorbiaceae; genus Euphorbia; species Euphorbia schlechtendalii. Next base: position 9,716 of record CATIWQ010116571.1, on the reverse strand, counting down.
TTCAATTGATAAGGCAAAAAGGAAGGGAGAGAGAGGATCTCCTTGTTTGACACCCTTGCGAAGGTTAATGTATCTAGTAGGAGAACCATTTACAAGTATAGAAGTGGAAGAGAATTTCCTACAAGAGATCATCCAAGAGAGCCAAGTACTAGAAAAACCCATTCTACTAATGACCTTATATATGTAATTCCAAGAGATGTTATCAAATGCTTTATGGAAGTCGAGTTTAGAATAAATATCGCTTCCTACTCTTATGAATTGAATGCAATATTCCAGATGCAAGAAATGAGTATTCATGGATGTTTTTATTGATGACAAAGGCAAATTGGCAATCTAAAATAATCTGTGGAAGGACACTGTGAAGCCTGAAAAATAACATTTTGGCTAGTATGTTGTAAATTCCATGAACAAGGGATATAGGCATGAATTTTTCCATTGAAGATGTTCCTGCAATTTCTGATTAGCACAAAAAAGGGTAATGCCGTGACCCATATTCCAAGCTTCCATGACAACTGGATCAACTGTGTCATTCAAGTCGCAATCTCGTAATATAGAATTTCTGTTACCAATATCAATGCTACAGCAGTCACAAGAAAGAGCCAATGCTAATACTTGCACCAATCCCATAAGAAAGAATTAGTCTACCCTTACATTTGGAATTCTTTACTGAGTGTTTTCCGGCCTAAATACAAAATGATGCTGGGAAATTATCACAAGTTTGCCATTAGAAGCAGCTCCTTCACACCACTCATGGATGTTTACAGAGTCAGCATTTTGTTGGAAATTTTTTGTACAACTATTATTGACTTGAGTTGCTTTATTTCCTTCATTAATTGTTGTTTCGGCAGAAAAAGACTCCCCCAGCACACCTACATCACTTTTGAATTGTTGCTGGAGACGGGAAGCTAATTTGGTAATCGAAACAGATCCTTCATGCTCCTCAATTCTTAGGATCATTTTCAGGTTTTCCAAAGCTTAGCGTAAGCAATTGATTGTCTCACAGCCATGTGAATCTTTATATGAATTATCTATAATTACTCTCAACTAACTAAAAACGACAGAGCATTCCACATGCCAATATGCCATATGGAATCGAACTTATTTATATACGCTATACTCGGACCTTCAAATCTTAATTCCTAATTTCAACAAGATTTTTTCAATACTAATATATGTTCGTTTCCTATCTAGTAAGTAATTTCCAACTGTAAAGCACATGGACTGTAATTTTAATTCCACATCTCTTGCTATACATACCTCCGTTTCCGTGGATAAGAAAAAAATTGTGAAATTGTTACGAATGTACCGTTTAGGCAAAGTATTTATATTTTTACCCTCTAAATAATTCTTTGTATTATATAATCTTTTCTAAATTTAGTTTTTCCTTTGTATGTTCTATATAAACGGTTTCAACCCTCACTATCGCTATTTTCTTCAAATCAGTTTTTTTTTTCTCTGCATTGATTGTCCTTCTCTTTTCTTCTCCAATTTCTTTGATCTGAAGTATTTTCCAGTTTCATTTTCTTCGTTTAATTCGAATTTGCTCATTCCTGCTACTCTATTCTTCTTTGCATAAGGTATTTTCGATTTTTCAGTTTGAAATTACGATTAGGCTTTATTTTTATTTTTTTGTATTTGATTTTTTGTTTTGAATCTCTAAACATTTGTAACCTTGTTGTTTTCATCCTCTTCTTTATGAATCTGTTAAATATTTGTTGTAATCAGAGGTTTGAATTTCTGTTTTGATTCAACCATATGTAAGTTCTTCTAATTTGCACTTAAGGTGTTTAATGAATTGTTTGACTGGTGATTAGATAACAATTAAAAATATATTGCATTATATCGTCTTTTTGAATGTTTGGTAACCTACCTGGTAACTATCAGGTAAGAAGTTTTCTAAATTCGCAATTTTGTCTTTTATAACTTTTGAATTCTATTTTTGAATGACAACAATGAAATATATGGTTCATATTATGCTCTTACCAAGTTCCTATCATCTTCCGACCAAATATTGATGGATGAACAAACTTCCAACGAAATATATGGTTCCTACCACGTTCGTACCATATTCCTACCAGATATTGAACCAATTAAGTTTTTGAAGTTATTTGGTAAGTATTTGGTAGGTATCTGGTAAGATGCTCATATGTTCTTAATATGTACACATATGTTATGGAGATAAACATTGACATGTATTTGTGTTACGTACCACGTTCTACCACATTCTTACCAGATACTTGCTATTTTGATTCAATACTTTACAGATATTTATTATACATGTATTGTAATAATCACTTTCTAATGCATTTTCATTCATTTTTAAGATTATATTGTTTGCTTATTACTTTTGTACTAGTTATATAACATAATAATGTTTATTACTAGTTTCCTGTCATGTTCCTATCACATTATTAACAGATTTTGAACAGTTGAAAAAAAGTTTCGAAAAAGTATATCACAATAGATCACGTTTCGAAAATATAAATGAGATGAACAACAGTTTGAAAGATAATGACAAATTAAGATAAAAAAATTTTAAAAATCAACAATAACATAAGGATTATGAGCATATATAACATAAGCGTATGAATGTAAACTTGAATCTTAATTAAGTCAAAAAAAGTTAGGTACCAAAACTTAAGATGATACAAATCTTGATTTTCAGCACATATTAAAATTTATCCCAAAAAAATGAGGTTAAGGAATAATTACAAAATTGTCCTTATGTTAATTGTTCAATCTCATGATGATCTTAGATCTAAATTAAAAATTATGTCATCGACTGCACCTTTTAGCTTTGATAGTTAATCAAATAGAGTGTAACTCGTAGAAGCAAAAGACCGAAAGTAAAGAATTCCTGATGCACAAAAATGGTATCATTCTATTGAAATGAGTACAAATATCTCTGACATGAGCAATGTTACAATAGCCAAAATTACAAGCCGTACATATGCAAATATATGACCTTAGGAATCAAAGAATATTAAAAAATTGACAAATATTAGGTTCGACTTTATCGGACACATCAAACCATAATACAAATATGCTTGATCTTTCTATGTATCCCCAGTCACGCCTGCAGCACCAAATTCAACGTATATCTACAATTCATTCACCAACGTTCAATGTTGGAGACAACTAACCGTCTGACGAACTCGTTTCTCACAACACTCCATGCATCAAATAACAGTTCATACAGCTATAGGAGATGGAGATTCCTGCATATAACAAGGAAGCACGTAATGTACATGAAATTAAGCAGCAGACTATGAAAGGATTAAGAATGGATTAGAATAGAAGTTAATACCATAGGAGATAAACTAGGTTCAATGCATCAATAAGTAATCAAGTACCCAAGCTTGTTCCAAAAAACCTAAACACCCTTAACTTTCTAAGCGACCCCATCAATTTTCTAAAAGTACACCACTTTGCCCATGAACACCATGTGTCACATTTATGTAGGTTTAATTTTTCCAAGATGTCATCTTTCTGATTTTTCTTTCCAATTAGAAACTGACACGAGACTTTTAAGGAACAAAGTGGTGCACTATTTGAAAGTTGAGGAAACTACAGGGTGACTTTGAAAGTTTAGGGGGCAAGTAGGCTATTAAACTATAGATGAAATGTTTCACAACATAGGATGCAAATAGCTAGTAAGGGAAACACAAGCGTTATTTTTGGATCATGCTTATACAACAAAATACGTAAAGAGATGAAATGGCCAGTCTTTCGGAATATGGTCTCACCTTGGAAGTCATGTTCAACACAGCAACATTGAACTTTTCCCTGGGTTTTGTACCCGCAACCTGACCAGCCCTTGCCACCTTACTGAAGGCTCCATTCAGCCAGGCTGTTCCAGCTGTTACATATCTGTTACAGATGAATTTTTACTTTTAGCAGCATATAACATCAGTCAATGCAGTAACCAGATAAAATAAGTTTTCACAGGAAAAAATAAAAGAATTAAATTCAAATTCCATTGCCTATGTTATGGGAAAGTGACTTGTGAACAAACTAAGAAACTGCATCATTTACCATTCTCAACCACTCCAGCCGAAACTTGGCGACACTGACCCCATAAATTCTAATATTCAGCAAAAACATTATACAAAAGGAAGGTGCATCAACAGCAGTCGCTGGTTAACTTGCCCAGTTGTAATTGGAGATGTTTTCTGAGGAGATTAACTAAAAGTTAACAAGATAGCTCGAAAATATTGATCGAAAAAGCACCAAACTGACTATGCCCCTTTAAATAATAATAATAATTATTATAATAACAACTCAGCTGAAGAGACCACTTGGAGGAAGGTCAACATAGTAACACTCGTATTGCCAGTTGTGCACACACCTAGCTCTACGCATTTAAACTCAATCACACCCCATTTCTGTCTCCTAACGAGTTCCTTCTCTCATTTAGTTCCTTTAAAATGGCTTAGCAACTGGTCCTCCTAAAGCTTATCATAGTAATTTTATCACACTATAAAAGGGAATACATTTCACACAACCGTCATTTATTTCCCAAATTTGTGAAACAGAAAATCACGGATAAAACAGAAATTATTACTCAAAGGACAACCGCAATGCATGTACAGAAACATATACTCATCCAATCAAATAACTTCATCAGAAACTATAATGTCACATGAATCTCCAAAGTCAAAATACAAATTACTTAAGAGGCATGTACCATATCAATCATATAGTTATCGAAATCGTACGATTCGCGATTCAAATCGAACGATTCGGTTCGATTCACCTGATATAGATTTGAATCTATGGGGTGGATCGAAACCTACTAAGAATCGGTGGTGAATCGGCCGATTCCACCGATTCTAACGATTCATCAACACGAGAAGAAAAGAAAGAGAGAATGATGAGTTCGGAGATACAGTGTACACTTGGCGGATTGCACCACCGAGTTGAAGATGAAAAAAAGAATGAGAACTTGTTGCAGAGAAAAGATAAATGTTGTGACCTGTGAGTTGCCGAGAAAGCGGCGGCACACTGGAGAAGAAGAATTGAGTTTTGTTTTGTTGCAGTAGGGTTTGTGTATTTGGGCCATTGTTAATGGGCAGATTTTAAACGTCAGATTTGAGGGGTTTTCAGGGAATTGGCCTTAAAGTGGTACCATATTTACAATTTTGGCTTGATGAGTTCAAAATCTCTTGATTGTTTTTTTGTTGTTCTAATTCTTCGGTTTACGTCCTATATAAACCCCCTCTTTGGTTTTAGCTCACTGTTCTGGAAATTTTTTGATACCTAATTCTTTCTTTGATTTTTGCTCTCTTCTCCTGATATTGTTCGTCATCAATGGTTTCAATTCTCACAGGAATAATCATCAATTCTCCAAGTAATGCGATCAATTTTATTTCTCTTCTTTGTTTTGATATATTTTATTTTGAATTTCTGTTTCAATGAGATCAATGACAATTATTGGTTTATGCTTTCTATCAATTTTTTTAATTCCCCTCTTCATCTTGTTCTTCTTTCCCATTATGTTGTTTTCTCTGGTTTTTAGGTTTGATTTCGCCCCTTTCAACAGCCTTTTCTCGCATGAGCTAGGCATGTTCAAACTTTATCTCCAATGCTATGAGCTTAAAAATTGTACCAAGCAGAGATGTCCTTGCATCCTACATTTAAACCACTAGAGGAATACTAATTAGTTGAAATTATTCTGCTTTTTCAAGATGAACACTTATTATTGTACCAAGCAGAGATGTCATTGTTTACTTTTTTTCAAATTTTCTTAAAAATAAAACGAGTACTGTTCATGCACATATAGATGTTGCGCTCAAGATGAGTGCTAATTAGCCTACTCTGTGTTAGCGCTTAGTATTTGTGGGTTGTGACTTGTGAATGCACCAATAACTCATCCCGACACATCCAAACATGTGCGCGAGAGAGGAAGAGTGGTAAGTGATAATTTTTTGTTGTGATTTATGGTTTCTACTCATATTAGCATTGTATGATTCGAAGTGTTGATAGTTGTATCTTTCTAACACGTCTTTATCGTGTAATCAGCCTCTTGATATTCAAGATCTCCACCAATTTGATGATTAGTTTTTGGTCTTTTGTTTACTACATTTGATAAACTCAGTATTTGTATATCATTTTTATGAAATACTAATCAGGCGCACTATTGATAGTATATATTTTTCACATTTCATATTGTATAGTGTGGTAATAGTACATAATGTGCACACTGGATGTGGATACACCATTTATCGACACAAATTCTCACTCTGCAATTAAATCACTAATTTGATGTATCATGGATGTTCATATGATTGAAAATTTTGAGATTCAGAATAAAATTGCGGTATACTAGAGGAACACTTACTAGTTGAAAGTATTATGCACATAATTTACTGTTTCTCTTCTCTGCACTGTAGAATTCACCATGTGATCTGTGTATGGTGTGCAATGTTGCATGCATTGGTGTGCTTTATGCCAAGACCACAAAGAGATGAAGGATCGCTTATTAGATAACTTCATCATACCAATGACAACTGTCAATCCTCCTCCTGTTCAAGAGATGACCTCTACCAGCAAAAATTGGGATATCAAAATAGAACCATCCTTTGAAAAAGGTGCCAACTCAAAGATGCAGGCTTTACACGCTCACACTCACACACACCCACACACCAAAAGCAACTCTAATAGCTATCGAGTAAAATTTTCTTAGCTCCAATATGTATTTTATGGGTATGACAGATGTCACAGCAGCTAGTGTGAGCAGAATGGAAACAATAAGTAGCCAAGATGGGAGGAAGGTTTCGCTGCCATGAAACCATATATTGAGATGTCATTAGAAGATTGGCAAGCTGCTTTGATTATGCCAGATATGTAAGTTCATGCCAATGGAATTGGTGACTGCATTAGAATAAACAATATATCTAGTATATATGTGTTAGAATAAACAATATATGTTGATTTTTCGGAGTTTTTCCAATCAATAAAGAGATGGAGCTGTTGATTTTCATTTTAATTATGTATGTATTATATATCTATTATATTATGTGTGATACGGCCCCCCTTGAGTTTTAGAATATATATAGTATAAGTGTATTGTATAACATAAAAATTGAGGTGTAAGAGATAATTGGAAACTTGACAGCCCCCTTACCATGTAGGTTCGAATCCTTTAATGGCTTCAATTTATTTTTTAACGATTTATTTTATCCCATAAATGATGTCGTTTTTAGTGTTTAATATGCTAAAAAATTATGAATTTGCTTATAGGATTCGAACCATAGTCATGATAGGTATGAGTATAACTACCCAATCAATCAAGATACTTAGGAAATCAACATCATATTACAAAAACTTTTTTTATATTTCGTAAAATTGTTACATTAATATGAATTATTTTTATGTATTTATTACTGAAATTTTTTACATGTTAATTTAATCTCCCCTCATTTTCGATCCTATGTCTGCCCTTGGTGTGATACATCTAATATGTATCAACTATTTTTACATTGCATGTACTATATTTCTAGTAAATATATATTATATGAATCCTATAATTTTACTATATATCTACTATATTTATTCTATATGATTGATTTAACATATATTTGTAACGCACAAGTAGAGTAACGAAACCAAAAAACAATTCTTTTAATTAATTCGAAATCATAATTGAAAAATAACAAAATGTAGTCTAAAATAAAGGAAAAGTTGTTGTTCGAATAAATCATCACATTCAAAACACTAAAAAATGTAACCAAGTCCTCCACATTGTCATTCAGCTCAATCAAACTTTACTCTCAATGGCATTGTAATTTGATGTCACGTTTGCTCCCACTTCCCATTGTGGTTTTTATGGATAAATGAATCTACATGCTGTATTCTTTGGAAAACAATCAAATTAATTTTTACACATATCAGACATGTTTGTATGTATTCTTTCACACCTCAACATTTATAACACATATATAATAGACATATAGCACGCGCGCGCGCACACACACACATATATAAATATAATAGGTATATAATATGCATATAACAATGATGTTTTATTTAAGTTTAGCCATAGTTGTTGAAGCGCAAGGCACAAAAACTCTGGAAGAGCTAAGCAAAATTTAATGCAGCAAAACTGTATAGAGCTAAACTTCATTGATATTCTTAATACTGGTTACACAAAACCCTTCGTTATTTGCCTTTTGTAATACTAGCAACTTGCAGGTGATTTATATGCTTTTGTTAAAAGGAATTGAAGAGCTGAACGACATAACAGAGCATGCTAAGTAGCAGCAACACCATTTTATTGGCCAATATGTAGTGAGTGAACAAGGTCTTGTGCTGGATTTGGACAATATACATGGACAAAATAACTACCAAGTACCAATACATGAAAAGGAAGCAATTCATACCCAAACCGACCGCTTGGCTGAAAGTATAATACAACTTTATCCCCGGTTGTCATGCTTATCAAGACCATCTCCCTAGGTGAGTAGTCACTCCAAGTTTTACCAAATATAAGATTTCTAACATTTGTTATTGGATGAACCAAATCAAGAAGGACACCGTCCCTTTTAAGGGTCACTCGAAATCTGTCGATAAAATTTGAAACTTTAATAATCATACTTTAAATGGTTTTTCTAGAGGTAAACCACAAAAGTAGGTTAAAGTTCTAGACAAATATAGAAGATTTTGGACTTAATGCTCAATATAAGAAAAAAATAAATGAAAAATTAACAATAAACAATAATCAAACAATGCATTTTACACAACTATGTTAAATCTAAAGCAAAAGCAGGATCAATCTGTAACTGTCAAATATGATCGAAAATAGGAAATTTCTCTTTCTTAGTCAAAATTGGTTAATATAGTAAATCAGTTCGACGGAAGCATGTTTGCATCTGATTTATACTCACCCAAAATTTTGCTCCCACTCGATTTAAAGAGCAGCTGGAAAGTGTTTGATATAGAAGAAACTAACAACTAGATAAGGTTTACTAGTTCAACGAAAGAATAACAGAGATGAGGTAAGCCACCAACAAACCTACAGATCTGACATATAACAAACATATAACATGCATATGTTAGCAATTGAATAGATATATAACACACATGTAACTGTTATGCATAGCTGATATATAACATATTAGAGAAAGTTCCAAACAAGCCGCCCTGTAGCCAAAGGTTAATACTCTAGTCAGGAACAAAGTCATCATGATTACAAGATATTTAAGATATGGCAGATGTCATAATCAGAAAAGATAAATATTCAGTTACATTGCAAAAGAATCCAGAAGATGATAAGATGAACTAGAAGAATTTCACTTGATAAGGTAGCAAAAAAGGCTTCAATGACTCTGATTTAGGCCTCAATGAACTAAACCAAGCAACAAAGTTTTATAATACAGTTTGCATCCACCTCCATCCACCAAACAACTACAGATGGTGTTAACATGAACTTTCACATTATCTAAAGGCATTACAGAAGATTCAAAACAGAAACACTAACACATATCTTCCTGATTGGGCATATCAATATAACTAATCAATATAACATTATAATTAGAAATCGGAACACCAACGGAAACACTAGTTAATGCCTCAGAATCCAATATCATTATTGCAATCAAAATATATATGTACAATATTCATGCCAATACATGGAAGCATTCACTTAAACTACAAAATTGGATGTAATACAATTGCCAAGAGGATCCATAATCTGAATGAAATAAATATGAACAAGA
>CATIWQ010116548.1:0-18786 GCA_949673415.1 Euphorbia schlechtendalii | reverse complement strand
AATAAACACTATAGTTTTAGTCATTTTTATACTTCATATAAAAGATTTCACGTGGTATGTAGTTGTTTTTGATGCAAATGCAGATACTAGGTAAATCTTGGGAGTAAAATGAACTAAAGTAGAATTCTATGAAAAAAGAGTGAAAAAGGTGCAAAATGATGCGTGTTACTTGAAGATTTGGCTTAGAATCGAAGCTGTCGAAGATCGAAGATAACTCAATTCACGGTCGCGACAATGCCTCACGGTCACGACCTGTTCACTTTAGAAATAGAAATTTGCCAATCAAAGATTCACGATCGTGAATCACATATCGCGGTCACGACATGGACGGTTTTCTGGTATTATCTTCTCAACTACCAACCACCAGATAAGCATAATTAACCGCCATCAACTACCAATGAAAAGACACTTATCAAGAGTCAACCAATCATGAAAAGGTGCCTATCCATTGTGGATTGAATCAAAGCCTCTCAACCAATCACATTGAAGAGATGCAATCTTTCACCAATGGATGTGACTCTTTGTTTGGATAGACGTAACCCTTCAAACTCTATAAGTAGGGCTCCAAATCCTCAACAATTTCATGCATAGGTGCATTCAAGAAGTGCATAAGTGGATTAGTGTGTGTATAGTTAGATTTGCTATGTTCTTAAGTGTTAGCGAGAAAATGTGTAAGTGATTCGAATCCTTGTTTCAATCACTTGATTTCTCTATATTCTTGAGCGATTGTTGTATAAGTGTACTTGCAAATCACTTATCAATAAAAGTTTTCATTCTTCAATATTCATTTGTTCGATATTTACAAAGAATAGCATCCTAGCGGCGGGCCGAGATCGAATTCAAAGTTGACGCAGGAATTGCGGGAATGGACAAATCCCATTAAAGAGTGGATACGGTTTGATCAACTTTAGCTTTCACTTGCATACCTTACAACTTTGCTTTGCTTTCTACTTATACTTTCTATTTTTAAGTTTATGATATGTCTATGTGTTATAATGCGTATTTCGTGCTAAGTCTTTTATGTTAATCAAGTTATATGCGTTGGTGTTAATTTTAAGAGTAGTTTCGGGGTTAACAATATCGTGTATAATCACTGGATCTGTGATATAATATTGTTTAGTGAGCCAACATTTTTGGAATGGTAACTTGCTAAATGTGGCTATGTGAGAGCGACCCGTACTAAGCATAGTATTGATGTTATCCAGGTTTATATAATAGTCTTATCTCGTTTGTACTAGGTTTAGAAAAAGTTATTTAATGTGTTGATCTGCGACAAATTATTGAACATCTGAGTGTGTTGAACAGGTTTGTTAGATTAATCTAGTGTGTCGTAACATCTTCGTTGATCTTGCATGTTTTCTCTGCTATACTTGTTCATGGTGAAAGTCTATTTATTTAGTGTTTCTAATCTATCACATCTATATTTACTCAACTTTTCATTCTAATCTTCCTATCCATAAAAATCTCTAATCTATTTTTATTTTCTTTTATTTTGCTTTTCCCCGTTGATCTTTAGACCAAACTCCTTCCCTGTAGGTTCGATATCTTTTAAAACTACATCGCAACTGTATACTTGTAGTTATCATCATTTTTCTATGTGATAAGAGGTATTGACAACACCTGCAGTTTATGTGAACAAGTTTTTTGCATTATTATTAGGATAATTCTTTTAGAACAAGTGTAGCCAAGTCTTGTGAATAAGTTATTAAACTTATCAGTAGAAAAGTGGCGAACAACCACCTCCTTCACCATCCTTCTCCCTTCTCCACAAATTCCCTCTTTTCCCACTAAAATCCCTTCTCCACAACCTTCACTTACAAATTCTCCCACTAACTCTCCTAAAAAGTCTATACCTTCATCTCCACCTAAACCTTCTCCTCAAACAAAGACCAAAAATTCTTCACCACCTCCATCAACATCTACCACAAACAACATTCCTACTTCGACCATTTCTAACCCAACCATTTCTTCAGCCCAAACAACTTTACTATCCATCTTTTTTATTGCATCCACCACTCAAACGGAGAACTATGCTTGGGAGGATAAATTATTTAAGAATTCTGCTCATCCAACAACAATGAGTGGTATTAAGGTAAAATTTTAAGCAAGGAAGCAACCAAAACTAGTAAAAATTAGGTCCAAGAGGACTCTGTTAATTCATCTATCTTGGATAAGGTAAGAGATATATCAAGGACTAAATATCCTTCCCTTAAGTATAATATTGAGTTAGATGCAGTAGTTAGGTAAGTTGTACTGTTAGCAAAATTGACATAATATAATAAGAAGAAGAAGGTTTCCATGCTAGAATTTGATTAGCATACAAGCATCATCTCTGATACTATGTACTTTGAAGAGTTTGAAAAGATTCAAGGGAGCTTGCTTATAATAAAGAACCATCTCACCAAGGAGAGTGCTAAGAGCATAGTGGATAAGATGTTTACTATTCTAACCAGGCTTGGTGGATTCGGCAATGCAACTATCAACTACAATCTTTGCTATCCCAGAATCTAACAAAAAACTCCTAGCAAAGTAACAAAAATCTCAACCAAGTAACAAAAAATGTCCAATTGCAGTGATACCTCAACCAAGTAACAAAAAATGTATTGTAGTAAACCAAAGTGTCCAATTCCACAAGTTTGGAGAAGAGCAAGCATCAAATAGGCTCAATGATAAGTGTATAATTACACTTATAATCATGATATTTTCAATCATAAAATGATATGGTTTTGTTTCATTTTGTACTTCATATAAAAGATTTCACATGGTATGTAGTTGTTTTTTATGCAAATGCAGAAACTAGGTAAATCTTGGAAGTCAAATGAACAAAAGTGGAATTCTATGGAGAAAGAGTGAAAAATGTGCAAAAAGATGCATGGAACTTAAGGAATTGGCAAAGGATTGAAGATGTCAAAGATCGGTTGAAATGGCAAAGAGGAATCATGTGAAAAAGGAACCTCACGATCGTGACACATATATCGCGGTCGTGACTTGTTAACATTCACAACAGAAAGTTGCCTACCAAGTATTCATGATCGTGACATACATTCTCGGTCGTGAACTTGACGATTTTTGGTCAACTCTTCTCTTCTTTCAATCGCCGGATAAGAATGATCAACTGCCTTCAACTACCAACTGAAAAGACACCTTTTGGAAGTCAACCAATCATGAAAAAGTGCCTTTCCATTTTGGATGAGGATGAAGCTTTGCATTCAATCATATTGAAGTGATGCAACTCTTCGCCAATGGACACGACTCTTCGTTTGGATAGACGCAACCCTTCATACTCTATAAATAGGGTTCAAACTCAACCAATTTCATGGGTGGTGTTGTGTGTAAGAGTAGTGCATAGTGTGTGCATAGATAGAGAGTAGAAATTGTATAGATTTTGCTAGTTGAAAGTTATAGCGAGAAAAATGTATAAGTGATTCGATTCTTGTTTCGATCATTATATTTCTACGCAAATTCGAGTGTTTGTTGTATGAGTGTAATTGAAAAGCACTTATCAATAAAATTTTTCATTTTCAACATTCTTTTATTCGAGATTCACAAAGAATAGGATCATAGAGGAGGTTCTGTACCAGTCGAGAGATTTCACTTGCATACCTTACAACTTTACTTTGTTTTCTACTTATACTTTCTATTTCAAAGTTTATGATATGTCTATGTGTCATAATGAGTAATTAGTCTAGTGTCATTTGTATTAATCAAGTTATATACTTTCGATTTAACTTTAAGAGTGATTTCGGGGTTAACAAGGTTGTGTATAATCACTGGATCTGTGATTATAATGCTGTTTAGTGAGCCAACACTTTTAGAGTGGTAACTTGCTAAATATGGCTATGTGTGAGCGACCCGTACTAAGAATAGTAATATTGTTATCCAGGTTCTTATAAGTGTCATAATTCGTTTACCCTAGAACTAAAAAAGTCATCTCATGTGTTGCTCTACGGTGAATTATTGAATATTAGGGCATATAGAATCGTATTTACTGAAGTTATTTAGTGTACAAAATATTCCTGATGATTTTGCATGTTTTTCTCTATTATACATGTTCATAGGGAACATCTATATAATTTGAATCTTTTCTAATCTGTTTATACATCTGTACGTTCATCTATCCACCAATCCAATCCTCCAATAAAAATTCACTATTTTTGTTTACCCCGTAACTCGTGTTGGTCTTTAGAAATGGTTCCTTCCCTGTGGGATTGATATCTTTTAAAACTACGTCGAAATTGTATACTTGCAGTGGTCACCATTTTTCTATTTCGATAAGCAGTATTGACAACACCTGTTCGTATTTTAAACTTTTATCTTATCAGTAGAAAGGTGGGGAACAAGGTTTTTAGCTTCATTACAGAATATAAGCCCTCAAACTTAGTAGAGTCAAAACCTTGCGATCACTCAACATAGATAAACTCCTAGCAAAGATCTTGAGCAAGTTAGATGCTCACACTGACATCCAACACTCCATAACAAACACCTTAGACTAGATGTCAGATGTTGTTGGCAAGGTGGATGATAAGGCTAATATAGTTGTAAAATATTTTGAAAAGCCTACTTCTATTCTTTCTACTATGAACCAAAAGCATAATGCGTCTTGTGTTGTGATCAAGTGCATCACTGAAGAAGCTATCAAAGATTCAAAAAAGGTTCTCCTTACTTTCATTTCTAGAAATAAGTCTTCCAAAAGCTCATTAATAGACCCAGAGAATAACTTTTCTATGCATACAAATTTGAATCATAAGGTGGACAAAGTGAATTTGATGCAATGGCATATTCATTCATTAATGGATAATAGTTTAGAAGATGCTAAGTACATTAACTACTCAGCAAGTAACTTGTAAGCCTTGGGGCTAAGGATCATAGAGATTGAGGCCCAGCTGAAGATAGCATCATCAACAGGAGACTTTCGTGGACTGCTCCAATTTTTTCAATACTTTGCTTGTCTAAGATTTGGGTTAATGGTGCATCTCACTAAGACTCATCATCTACTCCTCATTGAGAAAAATGAGTAGGATTATCTCTCCAATGATGGCAAGAAGAAACTAGAGACTGAGATAGGTCTAGTTCTAATTGGGAAGCAAGAGTTGTTTACTACAACTTTGGAATCCTTCAATGTCTGTCTTAGTCAACTAGTGTAAGAACAAATCACAAAGGTGGAGAAAGTAGTAGCAATAGCTTAGCAAAAGGTAAAATATTATAAGTTTGCACTCCTAAAGAGACAAGAGCAACATCAGCAATAAAAACAGCAACAACAACACCAACAAAAGAAAAACAGCAGCATCAAAATCAACACCAAAGATAACAAAAGAGATAGCTTGCTGTAGTTGTAATATCAATTGTTGTAATATGACTTAATGTTAAAACTTAGTATATGGCACTCTTTGTGTACTTGCTGAGTTATATATAAAAGGTTACAACTTTTGCTCAAAGTTAAGAACTTCTTAACTTGTTATTTATAATTACTTGTTGAACTTAGTTTTGTAAAAAACAATTACGAATAATCAAAGGAGAAGCTGATAAAGATAAGTCTCAATCAAAAGAAAAGTTCACTTTGTATGGTTGACTGAAACGAGATCATTCAACATGGAGGAGTCTTTTTCACTACCAGGTAATTCATCTCAATAAATTCTTACTAAGTTAATTTCTACTACTACTTAGCTTGTGATATATTCCAAAATGGGGGAGATTGTTTAAACTAGCTTAATAATGCTTCACGGTATCTTGAGTTTTGGAATAACAAATTGATTAGGATAGCAAAATTAATTAGGTATTTAGTAAACTCTTAATTAAGTTGTTAGCTTGAGATTAGTTAAGGAAAACTAACTCAGCATGCTAAGTTAAGCTTTTAAATAAGTTATGACTTAGGATGTATTTAGTGGCTTTGTTGAATTATTATGAAAAGCAAAACAACTTAACATCAAGATTTATTTGGAGATAACTCAATACAAGTAATTTAATTAATTATTGTACTGATCTATATAAGACATTGTTTGCCTCTAACTTGTTTTGTTAAACAAAAATTTTCAGTTTGATGTTTGATGTGTTTCAAGTTTTAAAAAGGATTTGCCACTGAAAATAAAGGAATATTCAAGGTATCCTATAGATAAAAAGGTGTCAGTACAAAATGTTGGCGTGTAGTCACAAGTGTCCAAGAATCTGCAACTCATCACTCACCGCGCAAATCTACAACATTAGAATTCCAAGTAAATTAAGAAACTTAACGTTGCATCTTGTGCTCTCTCTATTAGACAAACCATCTTGAAGAATAAGGCTTGATGAAAAATTAATCAACAGATTAATATCACGCTATAATGGATAAATTCTTTGTCTCTAAATAGATTTTCAAGTTTGTCTCACAACGGGAAGAAAATGAAGACCTGAAGATAAGAGAATTAAGAAGATAAAATCAAGATAATAGGTTGCAAAGACTACTTCAGAATTATTTGCCTATAAATAGGACCTGGAGTCTACAGTTACAACTTATTGAATCACCTAAATGTCGTAGAGCTGAAATCTCTGTTCTCATAATCTCAACTTTCAAAATTCTTTAAGTAAAAGTAAACATTGAATTTCAATTTGTTTGTAACAGAGAGATTAGTAGACTTAGAAGAAATCTAAAACCTTAAACTTTAAAGAAAACAATGCATTTTATAAGTTGTGTTTCTGTTATGTTATTTCTTGAAAATTGAGTGATAGCAAATTTGAGAAGGGTACTCAAATATGTTGGAGGGTTAGATAATCTTGGAAGGTACTAGCTTGTAATCACCTGTTGTCAGAGGCTTCTCCGCCTGATTAAAGGATTAAACACTAGTGGATTAAATCTTGGAAAATGAATTTGAAAAATGGAGTAGGTTGTGTTCGTACTAGGATAAAATCAAGTGCTTAATTTCTTTACTTTGCAAGTTTTATCACTCAGCAC
This sequence comes from Euphorbia schlechtendalii, assembly GCA_949673415.1. Lineage (NCBI taxonomy): Eukaryota > Viridiplantae > Streptophyta > Magnoliopsida > Malpighiales > Euphorbiaceae > Euphorbia > Euphorbia schlechtendalii. Next base: position 11,861 of record CATIWQ010116548.1, on the reverse strand, counting down.
AATATTCATCTTTTCTCTCTATTTTCACTCATCATAAAAACATGAATGTTCTGAGTAAGTTTTACTCAGCAACAGCTTGAACAAAACTGAGTCCAGCCTAAGCTGCTTAGTTTTGGATTTTTCTCTTAATTATTTTCGCATTACATTTAATACATCATTACAAACAAGCTTAACTTAAAATCAAGTTTTTAAGCAACCAAATTTAATCAACTTAAAGTCATTCACCCCCCTTGTGAGTGGATGACACGAAAAAGAAAAAGAAACACTGGGTCGGGGACCCGAAAAAGTGGTTAAAAGAGAAAGCGAAAACAATTTTAGATCGGTTCGAACTCGAATTCGTTGTCTCTTAGTGTGGAGTCACCACCTAGATTAGCTCTTTCCAGGAATTAGAGTTCTATGAGGCTTAACGTCCGGGGGACAGCCCACTAAGAAACAGAGATTCGGGTCGGGGATAAGTTGCTTATTTCTTATGTGATCACATTATATTACATCTACAGAAAACCGTATTTTCTTAGTTATGCATATTCGCACTTAGGTCATTTTTAGACTTTATATGCATGATTCACGTATTGCAAAATCATAAACCATCCACAAAGTGGAATAATAAACCATCCACAAAGTAGTAAGTAAATGCGGAAAATAAATGCGAAAAATAAAAATTACAAGGCTTTCGAAAATCGGGGCATGCAACCACCCGCTACCATATTAATTACATTTCCCAAAAAAAATGAAATTACAATCCCGAAGAAAAATTAAAATCCAAAACATACATCTAACCTGCATCCACAAAGGTTAGTACAGGGGATATCAATATGTTCGATTTGATTTTAGCGAGGCCCGTGTGGCCTAATTAAAACATCAACGGTTTAAAGTTGTTATTTTAAATAAAAAAGTTCATTTTTATTTACACTTATGATGATCAATTTTATTAGTGAAAATGATCACATGGAATAAAGTGAGGTCTGTTATCCGGGAATAATTTTAAAACCCTTCATTGGGGTATTCTAACATAAAAATTAAAAAGAAATAAAATAGAAGATTGAGATGAAGAGAATTATTACAATATTTACAATAATAAATAAAATAATTCCTAGGTTCATAAATAAAAAAAATCAGAAAGAGATAAAGCATATGATGATCTTAGAATTTGCAGTTTCTAGGAACTCAGAGGCTTACCCTTGCGTTATGAATCCACTTCGGAGAATCCGTTTGAACCGCGGGAGTGTTCCTAGTTCGTTTTGATTTAATTGGGGTTTAATGTGGAAAAATTAGTGTTTATTTATCCAAAAGATAATCAGACTCGGGTTCTAAATTTTTTTTAGACCCGAGAATATCTAAGGATATTTTAAGAAAAATAGATGAAGAAATTTGATTAAAAGATTAAGAGATTTGGGATCCAAAAGTGTTTTGGATCCAAGAAAATATTATAAGAAAAGAAAAAATTTGTAGTATTTGTCTGTGTTTTTTTTATCTGAATAAGAGAATTTTCTTTGAATTTTTGAGCCCCATTCAATCCAAAAATGTTCAACTATTTATAGAAAATTGCCGGAAAATCCAAAAAAGGTAAAAAAGTTTGGCGGGGTTGCTAAAAAGTTTGGCGACCTCGCCAGATAGGCTGGCGACCTCGCTAACGAGTCTAGCGAGCTTGCTAGAAATGGCGAGGCTCGTCAGGGAGTTTGGCGAGCTCGCCAAACTCCCTGGCGAGGCAAGCCTCGTCAGCGGGTCTGGAGAGATTGATCAGGCCTTCTAGCGAGTCGTGCCTCTCTAAATATCGGTGAGGCAGGCTCTGAATCTGTTTCTCGATGGCATTTTTGAGCTTTTTTTCTGTATATTTATATTTTTTTAGTTAATTTCTGAATTGAAGTCCTTTTAAATTCAACGACGAGGAAGAATCCCATTTGAAGATCGTCGGACGGTTAAAAAAGTGTGATTCGAGGATAAATATCCCGAAAAGCCGTCATCATTGAACGCGCGAGCTAGTATAAAATCCCGTGCACACAACTGCCCCTCGTGTGATAATTGCTGGTTGTAGAACCAGTATTATCACACGAAAAGAGTGGAGGGATTGAGAATATACCTGACCGGTGCGGCTGGTGATTTCTTTATCCCCAATTATGGGCCTTCCTTTCTGGTGCTGTGTCTTCATAGGGTTGTCCGTTTCTTTCCTTAGAATCCCTTAGGTACTTGATGCCCCTTGTGGGAGGGTTGGCCGTTTCTTTCTACGGTGTCCCTGTTGTAGTCGGCAACCGTTTCATTCTTCGATTGATAAATGAGACTATTTCTTTCTTCAGCCATCGAGATAACCATTTCCTTCTTCGGTTATGTTTTGAATTTCCTTAATAGGATGTTGACTTGTTTATGAAAATTGCTCCATTATTTTGTGATGTCACAATGTTGACTTTAGGCTTGAGTGGGCCATCATCTTGTTTGTATGTTCCTCATGTGGAGGTGGGGGTCTTGTTTATCAGGACAGTGTTGCCCCAGTTCGGCATTGTTTTTGCTTGTAAATTTCATGATGCGAATGTAATGTATGCATGATGAACAATATTTAACATATAATGTATGTTCGTTTGTTATAGGGTCGTGGGCTTCATCCATTGAGGAGCCTTCTCTTGTGTTGGTGCATGGTTGCCCCTAGGGTTTGTCATGTTGGGGATTCCATTGATGACTTCCTCAAAGCGACGACCATGGGTTCGTTGAATCAGGTTCAAGTTCATAGCTTAGATTTGATTTGAGGAAAGTTTGGATGAATCATTGATCTCACATTGTGTCGGCGATGATCTCTTGGAAGCTGTTTTATCTGAAGTGTTGAAGGTATATGATGCCTCGTACCGTTCCGAGGAGGAGATGATGAATTTTATATTTCTTTGGTTCTAAGTTTTTCGTAGATCGCCTTTGCGGGTTTTCAATCTGTCGAACCTTGTCTTAATTTTTGCCTTGACGGCCTTTTCAGGTTTTCAATCCAGCAGACTCATTTTTCTTTATTATATATATTTTTTTATTTTTGATGTTTACTTGCCACACTCTACCATTGGTATGCAAGCAATCAAAATAAACATATGTATAAAGATTCAGCAAAAATGACAATTCATTGATGAACTTAACAGGGGTATAAATGTTTCAAATGATTTGACTCCTTCCATCAATTAGCCCTTTCAGGTTTTCTAACTAATGTTGTTCTCTCGATGTCCTATGTTTTGCCTAAGCCACCCTTTTCGTGTTTTCAACTCAGCGGACTATTCTTTTAGTATTTTGAAAATATGCTCGAATTTTTTCTCAACTAATCGAGTGTTAATTGATAGGCTAAATACAAATTTATTTATTTTGTTTGTACTGCTTTTTAGAGATTTATTTCTTTCACCTATGCGTGATAGCAATTATGTAAGACTTGGTTAATTTGGTAGATCAGTAGCCGTCCATGTCTACGACTTCATTTGTTGTCTTGTTCAGCATTTCTGACAGATTAGTTGGTGCTCATGATGCTTTGTTGGCTTGAGGTGTATGTGATGATGGGTCTTAATCATCGACATTTCCTTTGATGGTGCGATGATTGCCCCACAAATAGTAGCAAGCCCTATGAAGGAACTGTTGACGTGTTCAACGGTCTGACTTCTTTTTATCTTTATCATTGACTCTTGCTTGATCATCCCACCAATGATGGTGATCCGTGTGATGGAGTTGTTGACGTGTTCAACAATCCGACTCCTTCTTTGTGGCATTGCGTAGGTTGTTTGGTCTTATGAATGGTGGTGATGGAGTTGTTGACATGTTCAATGATCCGACTCCTTCTTTGTGGCATTGCGCCTGTTGTTTGGTCTTAAGAATGGAGTTGTTGACGTGTGCAATGATATGAATCCTTCTTTGTGGCATTGCATCGCTTATTTGGTCTTGTGAATGGTTATGATAGAGTTGTTGACGTGTTCAACGATCTGACTCCTTCTTTGTGGTATTGTACCATTTGTTTGGTCTTATGAATGGAGTTGTGATGGAGTTGTTAACGTGTTCAACGATTTGACTCCTTCTTGTGGTATCGCGCCATTTGTTTGGTCCCAACTTGCTTGGTCGACATTTTGGCCTTATTCTAGCTCCTATCCTTTTGATCTTTGCATGCTTCATTCTCTTGGTTGAGTAAGTGGACATTTCATGCTTAGAGATCTTTCCATTGATCTTTCATCCTTGTATGATGAGGCAATTGCTATCATGCATCTTCTAAGTACATGTATTTGTCTCTCGCTTTCTCTCAAGAGTCAAATCATTTGAATTTATTATGGGGAATCCATTTATACCCAAATTAATTTCTTGAAATGATGTGTTACGTGTGCTATAAACATTATGTATATGTTTATGAGAATGCGTGATGTCATTGATAAAATATCAAGCAAATAAACAATGTTCAATTTATTCAAAAATAATTCAAAAGAAGCCTCGTAGGTTAAGTAGCTGAAAGCTAAATTATTACATAATCATCTATCATGGGTTAGAGCCCCTCATAGGTGTCTATGGATTCGAAGTGCTCCATCTGCTCTACCTTCGCAAAACTTCTTGATAGTTGGAGAAGCTATCAGATCCGAATTTATTCTTATATGGTGGCAGTGAGCCATCCAACAGCTTTGTTATCATCTCTGGTAGGGTCAAACGAGTCTGCAGCCTGACCTGTGTGGCCATCCAATTTGTATAGTAAGATTTGAAGTTCTCACCATGCCCCAACATAGCTTGAGTGAGGCTATTCCAATCGGTGGCTATATGCAGCGGAAGGTGGCTGTACCATTCGTTGACTGGGTGGCCTAAGGTGATGACGAAGAGCTTAGCCATCATTCGGTTGTTGACCCTTAATGCTCTCATCACCGTTTGATAATGCGTCAAGTGAGTGCATGGGTTACCAGATCCTTCATATTTCTCGAATTACGGCATTGCGAAGTTTGAGGGTAAGCTATCTTCATCCCCGACTATCGGTTGTGCAGGGTATGTGTTCATTAGGTGACCACTGAGAATGGCCAAGAACTGTTGCCATAGTTTCTCCATTCCTGGATATTGGAGGATGGCATTCCCTATGCTTGGATAAGCTATACTACCCTTGGGGAAATGCCACAAAATGGGACAATTGAGGTGTCTAGAGCTGTGAGGCAACCGACATACTCTAAGTGGGAATAGGTTGTTGGTAGAAGGGCCCTAGTGCGAATGTTGGCTGGATAGGATGACTTTATCCTGCCCTGAACAGGTAATAGGTAGTAGGAGGTAGGGGCATCATGTGTGAGGTGGGAGGTCCTCCTACCTTAGGCTATCTAGTTAGATTGCCATTGTTAAGGGTGACCTCTGAGGTGGACACTACATTCTGGGTCCTCCCAACATGTTGGCGAATGAGCGTAGCTAGCTGTTCGCTATTGGCAAAGGCGTTCAAGGCAGCTACAATCTCGGTGCTCACCGACAACTGTTGAGAGTTTTATCGTGAAAGGACGAGTTGATCTTCCCTTGCACCTTCTTCTCGTGGATTGGCCATAACAATGCATTGAACTGAATCTGAGTTTGAACCCGAGTCCTCACTTGAGTTAGTGTACGGAAACCCCTCTAGATTGGCCATAATTGGGGAAACGCAGACCAGGCGACGAGCAGGCCTCTCCCAAGCCCCTTTGATACACGAGCAGAATATTACACCGTGCATGTAAGATTCATGATATGATTCATGATGCAAGAAATGTGTGAGATGTTTAATGTTATGGCTGCATTCACAAGGGGTTAGCATGCCATGATGTGAAATAACATGTATGTCAATCCATTTGAAACAAATAGGTTAGTCGTTAGGTAAAAATGAAAACCTATGGAAATGAAAATCCAACAACGAGGGTTGTATTTGAGATTTGTACAATGACTGTGTGACATCGTAACATGAGTGATGTACGTGAGGTGACTAAGTTACCTATGTGGTAATAGGTCAATGGTTTCAGGTTTTGTACTATGACTACGTCTCATGGAATGAGAAGGTCAAAATTATTTCTGGTAAGCGGTGTGACATACCCTAATAAAATGAAAATAACTATCGTATGTAGCTACCTAATGAATGATTTGGTTATTTCGCCCAATTAGGGCAGAGTTTTTGGATACTGTGTGGTAATCACTATTTGAGGGTATGCAGTGACACGTGAATTATTACCTCGTGTGGGCGAATGATTCGGGTATGTGGCGTATATCTTTTAAGAGTTGGTAAGGTAAGACTTTTGAAGTAAGTTTACCTTGTGTGGGCTTAGGACATCAACTGGGATATCCTTTAATGTGGGAAAAATGGTTTTGGGGTAGGTATTTGCCCCATTTGTGCTTTCCGTGTGTATACTCATCCCGGAAGGGCTGTGAGTTAGATGTCGAGTGAACATCTCAAAGATGATGTGTAGGATATACTATTGCCCCTTATGGGCTATGTGTCGGATGCTAAGTGGACATCACGTAGTAAAAGCAAGATATGTTTGCCATGTACAGGCTAATAACGGGATGTCAAGTGGACATCTCACTGAAAAGGGGTAAGTGATGTTCCTAAGTGGTTTATGTTATCCTAGGGCGACATGATCTATAGTGTCAACTGTGCCTAAGTGTATGTGATATTGGTTTGGTATCGTGATATGTACATTTAATATCATGAGTGTGCGTTTAAGTGTCTACACTAAGATTCGTGGTTAGCATGACATTTGTACAATGACAAAGTGAAAGTAGTATACAAGTAGCACATAGCATGTAAAATCATATCTTCCAACCATACAACTCCCGGGTGTAGGGTTCTTGGCTAGTCTCTATCCTAAGTTTGGTTCATCTTAGTACCATGAAGATACTAAGGAGCACACCGGCAAGAAAATATAATGCATGATCGCGTGTTGGGTAACACCCTACGGAAAATGCCTATGGCTTATTTACACGAGGTTTATAAATGGGTTGTTGATGTAGAAGGTTCTTGTAGCCCTAAAATACACTCCAAGCCTCTAACGAGGGAGGTACATGCTATATGGCAACAAGTGCTCCACCCGCTCAAGTACTATCTTTTCTCAGGGAGGTAGATTAGTTCTAGAGAGAGTTTCGTGGTAATAAGGGTACCTTAGACTTATGGGCTAATCCCTTCTACTACAATGCGTTATTATGAATATGTCATAATTAAAAGAAAACAGAATAATGTGATCAATAATTTTCGGCACTTATCCAAAATCTACAACCTTTGAAGAAAACAAGCTTTTAGAAAAAATCCCTAGCGGAGTCGCCATTGTGAGCGGACGACACAGAGCGGTGGGCCGAAAGTAGAGATAATAGGCACGGTCCATCGGTTCGAACCCGAATCCGCCGTCTCTTAGTGTGGACTCGCCACCTGGATTAGCTCTTTCTAGGAATTAGAATCCTATGAGGCTTAATGTCCGGGGGACGGCCCACTAAGACACAGAGATTCGGGTCCGGGATAAGTTGCTTATTTCTTATGTGATCACATTATATTACATCTACAGAAAACCATATTTTCTTAGTTATGCATATTCGCACTTAGGTCGTTTTTAGACTTTATATGCATGATTCATGTATTGCAAAATAATAAACCATCCGCAAAGCAGTAAGTAAATGCGGGAAAAAAATGCGAAAAATAAAAATTACAAGGCTTTCAAAAATCGGGGGATGCAACCGCCCGCTACCCTATTAATTACATTTCCTAAAAAAAATGAAATTGCGATACCCGAAGGAAAATTAAAATCCTAAACACACATCTAACCTGTATCCACAAAGGTTAGCACAAGGGATATAACATATGTTCGATTTGATTTTAGCGAGGCCCGTGTAGCCTAATTAAAACATCGACGGTTTAAAGTTGTTATTTTAAATAAAAATAGTCCATTTTTATTTACACGTATGTTGATCAATTTTATTAGTGAAAATGATCGCATGGCATAAAGTGAGGTCTGTTATCCGGGAATAATTTTAATTCCCTTCGTTGGGGTATTCTAACATAAAAATTAGAAAAAATTAAATAGAAGATTGAGATTAAGAGAATTAGTACAATATTTACAATAATAAATAAAATAATTTCTAGGTTCACAAATAAAAAAATCAGAAAGAGATAAAGCAGATGATGAGCTCGGAATTCGCAATTCTAAGAACTCAGAGGCTTACCCTTGCGGTATGAATCCACTTCGACGTATCCATTTGATCCCCGGGAGTGTTCCTCGTTCGTTTTGATTTAATTGGCGTTTAATGTGGAAAAATAAGTGTTTATTTATCCAAAAGATAATCAGACTCGGGTTCTAAATTTGTTTTAAAACCGAGAATATCTGAGGATATTTTAAGAAAAATAGATGAAGAAATTTGATTAAAAAATGAAGAGATTTGGGATCCAAAAGTGTTTTGGATCCAAGAAAATATTAGAAGAAAAGAAAATAGTTGTAGTATTTGTCTGTGTTTTTTTTATCTGAAGAAGAGGATTTTCTCTGAATTTTCGAGCCCCCTTCAATCCAAAAATGTTTGACTATTTATAGAAAAATCCTGGAAAATCCAAAAAAGGTAAAAAAGTTTGGCAGGGTTGCCAAAAAGTTTGGCGACCTCGCCAACCCTGCCTCGCCAGACTCACTGGCGAGCCTCGATGGCGTGCCTCGCCAGGTCCCTTGCGATGTTCGCCAGGCCTTCTGACGAGCCGTGCCTAGCCAAATATCGGCGAGGCAGGCTCAGGATTCGATTCTCAGCGGCATTTTCGAATTTTTTTATGTATTTTTATATTTTTTAGTTAATTTCTGAATTAAAGTCCTTTTAAATTCAGCGACGAGGGAGACTCTCATTTGAAGATCGTCGGAAGGTCGAAAAAAGTGTGATTCAAGGATAAATATCCCAAAAACCGTCATCATTGAACGCGTGAGCTAGTACAAAATCTCTTTCTCACACCCCTGACTAATTATACTAAGCCTACAGGATCAACAGCTTTTACGATATAAAACCAGTTATATTGGCGTAACATTGGTTATTTTTCAAGAAATAAAAGTTTCTCGATATTTAAACATATTGGTATGTGGTATTAAATTGATATAATAGATCTTATACCAGTTTTAGGAGAGAGTAAATTTTGGTTTCGTTCGAACCGATTTAGGAAAATGTTAAAACTGATAACTTAACCTTATATATTTTAATTTGGTTTAAACGGACCAAAATAATCAATATGCTTAGTTTAAAACTGAATTAGCATTTTTTTACTAACTAATATAATCGAACCTAATATATTTTGGTTTGGTTCAAACGAAACCAAAATAATTCCATTCGGCTAGGTTCAAAACTGAATTAGCATTTTTTTACTAACCAATAACCGAACGTAATATATTTTGATTCGGTTCAAATGGAACTAAGATAACTCATTTTGGTTAAAACCGAAATAGCATTAATAGGGTAAACTTCAAGAAAGTATTATGTGGTTACTCATTTTACATAAAGGGGTCTATGGTTTCAAATAAATTAGTAAAAAGAGAATAAAAATATTTTTTGTCCTGAACAGTGATGTTACCTATAATATTTTAATCATTTCAATTTTCTCATTATTTAACATTATTATTTAAAACTTATACGTCATGATTTTATTATTTTCCGAGATTTTTTTTATTTTTATGATTTTTTTAAAGTATATCATCATATTTTGATTAAAAAATATTTGTACATAATTCAAAAAAATTTCAAAATTTTCATTGATGTGTGTTACATTTTTATTGATCGACCCACAAAATTTCTGTTAAAAATGGACAAGATACACCTTATCATGACATAATTTAATATTGAAAATCATTCATTTGAAAACTTTTTGAAACCACGGATCCCCTTTTGTAAAAACAAAATTCTCATACCCAGTTTTGAAAAGGAGCGAAGTCACGTAATACTTTTTTGAAATTTTCTCTTTTTAGTATGAATGGCTAAAAACATACATAATATTTAACATAACTAAGTTAGATGTTAACTTTGAAAAAATATTATAAATGTAGAAGGTAATTGAACAAAAAAAAAAAAAAAGTATATAATGAAATATAATTCATTTATAACTAGTTCAATATTTTTATGAAAAATATATCGATGAAAGATAAGGAATATATAAACTGAAAAATCGAACCTAATATATTCAGTTCGATATCTTTTGCTGTCCCCTAAGTAGTTTTCGAACAACTAAAATTTAGAGTAAAAATGAGTATATTTAGTTGGTATTTAACTGGCATAAAAGATCTTATACTAATTTTTAACAAACTACAACTCTGTTGTGTAAAACGAATATAATATATGATACAAACGGGTATAAACCAATCAATAATTCATTTATCTTGCTACAATATGACATAATTAAGCGAGTATGACATCGGTATAAAGGTAGAATAAAACTTGTATAACATTATATAGAACTGGTATAAAATTGAATGACAGTTATACTTATTTACCTATTTAACACTGTGTATGAGTTCATTTAAGCATAAAAATACAAGGGACCAATGTGAACATGTGAATCAAGCTAGCAATTTTCACAAAACCCAACTCATTGATGTTCGAACTGGATTCACTTGTCTAATGTTTATATAACCTTGTTCCCGTCAGCAGCTCCAGTATAATTAATTATTTGCAACAAACACTTAACGTTCCCAATTTGACAATGCATTAATTAGCTAGTGTTTCTTTTAAATCACTAAAGAGAACACGGTGCTTCATTTTTCTGAATTTGTCGCCACAAAATAGTTCGAGAATTATTGTAAAGCAAAATTGTACAAGATCCCTATTATTTTTAATTTTATTACCCTACTCAAATTTCTAAAAATTCTTTGTATTTGATAAAACTATTATTTTACAAACTTGGATGGAGTGAGCTACTTGTTCTGTTCATTAAACCCGATTAAATCATGCTCGAGTCCACCCAAAGTCAGGTCTTACATACTCAAGTCTAGATGAGATGAATAATTTGATATATTTTTTAATGTTTAAAAAATCACGAGGCACTAGCTGGGCGGAAGGAGCCTCCTGGGCCAGGCAGGTACTAGTCGAGGCCTAAACAAATTTGTATTTTTAATTAAAATATTGTGATAAATTCAATCAAAATATGATTTATAGAATAAAAATATATTATATAATTATTATAATACACATTTGAAATAAAAGGAAACTTCGGGTAGAGTCGTGGTTGTTAGATCACCTCTCTTACCAGGCGGTGGGGATGAATTTTTGGTAGAAGCAATGAGCTGTCGGGATACACTCACTACGCCATAGATGGCCTGTCGCAACCAGAATGGCTGGTGTTGTATCGAAGTGTTGCCAATTTTGATGGAAAAAATGATTTTTTGAAACACATTTTGAAAAGTGTTGCAATAGATATTTTTGTTGATTAAATACACTTTCATTGCAATACTTTTAGTCTAACCGTTGCGAAAAACTCTGTGAACAGTGAATTAATGATGGGCTGGAAGTCTGCACGGAAATTTTTTATTAAAAAAAAATAAAAATTAATTAACAAAATATATATATCACAGTTCTCTCCTCCTCTCATTTTTCAATCTCACTCGTTGTAAACCCTTTACAATGGCCACAGCTCAGGACAAAGTGACACCTCCTTGTTGCTCTAAATCCGTCGCCACCGTCGCAAGCTCTCCCTCAGTCGTAGCTAGAAAAGCAGCCGCTGCGGTGACCGACGTTTGCAGGATTGGAGCGCCGGTACTAGAGCAAAGGATTCGATCCATGACAGAGCTGCAATGCCGTCCTTGATCCGGCCGGTTGATTCACTCACCGATCCTCCGCCGCCTCCACCAGCTTCCGCCTCCTCTAAAGGTAAAAAGAATTAGACCTAGTTTAAACATTTATTAGACCTAGATGGGGCGAGCTTTTCTTTCTTCTCTAGCTCCGTT
>CATIWQ010116472.1:0-17560 GCA_949673415.1 Euphorbia schlechtendalii | reverse complement strand
TTGACTAGATTTATGAATGCATATGTTGACATTTAATTTGGAGCATTATATTATTGTGAATTTATTAGGTATTTGTGTAATATAAAATGTGGCTGTAACATGTGTTGCAATAAAACCACAAATGTGTTGCGAATGCGCCATTAAGTGTTATGTAAAAGTGTTGCAATAACTGGACAATGTGTTGCTAATGTGTAGTGAAGTGTTTTGTAAAAAGTGTTGCAATAACTCGACAGGGTGTTGCGAAAGTTCAATTACATGTTTTGAAAATGTGTTGCAATAAGATCAAAAAGTGTTTCAAATGCGACATAAGTGTTTTAAAAAATTGTTGCGAAAACTGGACAAGGTGTTGCAAAATTGCTAAAAGTGTTATAATAAAAGTCTTGCGAGAAAATAACAAAAGTGTTGCGAAAAAAACTAATGGACGTCAAAGTTGATGGTGACGGGAGTATTTTTTTGCAACACAACATAAAGCGTTGCGAGTACTAAACAAGTGTTGCGAAAAGTCAATTGTTGCAACATTTTTCTTAGCGTTGCGAGAGAAAAAAAAAGTGTTGTGAAAATGACTTTTCGCAAGGGAAGCATCACCAATGACTTTTTTCACGGAAAAGTGTTGTGACAGGTGCTTTTGCAACACTTTTGGCACTTTAGGCAACATTTTATTGTTGTTGCGATAGACCATTTATGGCGTAGTGCCCATAAAGCAATGATCAATAGCAAAGGATCTTAATGTACAAGTGACTAGTTAAAGATTTGCCATAATTCTGTATTTTCATAGAAAGAAAAACACCCAAAATAACAAAGAAAGTGCTGAAGACTTTTAAAACCTCATGGGGAAAAATAAATACTCATGTATTTGTTAGTTTGTGTGTAGACCGTATATCATACATTGTTGAGGAATGAAAATTGAAAAACAAAACAGCCATCTTTTGAACGATTTCAATTTAATTAAATTGGTTCGTTTTGTTTACAAAAGTGTGTAGTTCTTATGTAGAAATATATAGTTCTTTTGCATAAATGTACTGTTCTTATATGATAAATGTATAGATCATATGTCTTAATCTATTAATTAAGTTGTCTTTTGAACCAAATCAATTAAAAAATTAGTTTGTTTTGTTTACAAAATTGTATAGTTCCTATGTAAGAATATATAATTCTTTTACACAAATGAATAGTTCTCATGTAAGAAATGTATAGTCTCTGTTTTATAAGGCACTCAAGGCAGCCACCTAGGCGGGGATTTTTGGAACACCGTCATGATTTTATATAATCGTGCTATCAAGGCGAAAAGTATTGCTAAAACCCAAAAAAATGTCGCCAAAGATTAGAAAAGTATCACCAAAATTTAGAAAAGTCTTGCTAAAGCCTAGAAAAATGTCATCAAAGATCAGAAAATGTTGCTACATGTATTATTATATAAAAATTTATATGTTAGTTAAATTTATTATTATAATTCATTAATAAATATTAAAAAATTTAAAATACTTATCCACCTAATCTCCGCCTAGGTCTTCGAAGGTTCTAGCTACCCGACTAGCGCCTAGTACCTTTTAAAACACTATTTATAGTTGATATGTCACATTCCAAAGGTTAAATAATTTATTTAAAAAATAATCAATGATGAACCGCTTGAGGATGATAAAAGTACATATTATAAAAAAATCATGTAAAATAAATATAAATAAATTATAAACATGCATTATAATGCATAGTTTGTACTTCAAACGTGTACAATTTATATAAAAAATTCATGGTTAAATGAAATTCTATGAATTATAAAATACATTAACAAACAATTTATAATATTCAGAATAAATACCATAATTCAATCGAGCAATCTGTTTACCTACATATATTATAACTATACATTTGTAACATAATGCAAATCAAAACTATAAATTATGTCTCCCACGTAAATAATGATTCCATAAAAACTATGCATTCTATTTACCTACAAATAATGAAACTATACATTTGTATTCAGGAATCAATATTATACATAAAGGAAACTTCAATAAATCTTTAGTTCCACATCTTAAATCCAAGCAGAAACGTAAAGACATCATTGGCGGTAAACATTAGAGTAAAATTATCTATTACTTGAAATTGGATTTCCAAATCACCTTCTTCAAGTTCTATATTTGAGTTGTCGAACAAAATACATCTCAATTCAGGCATTGATGCTTGTTTTCGAAATAGAACACCACAAACATTATAATCAATGAGCACCACAAACATTATAATCAATGAACTCATGATTTGAATTTCAAATACCATTGTGTAAAATCTTAACAATTGTTTTCGTCATTCTTCAATAAGAGCAGTTAACTATTGAAAACTTAAAAATTTTAAACAAACAGCATAAGAAATCAAAATTGGATTAAGAGATGAGAAACTAGGAAGCATGGAAACTCCTAAACACTAACGTTTCCCCATTTCCATTTCCACCTCAGAAACTTGGATTCACATAATAATTGACGTTTCGGGTGTGCATTTCCACAAAAAGAAAACGTTTCAATTCCCGTTTCCGTGCTACCTAGATAAGAAACATGAAAAGTGGATTAATAATATAGAATCTAACATTAAAAGATGAAGAAATTAAAATTAAGAGAGGAAGAAATCAATAAATGGATTATCAGCACTCATATTCAATAAAAACTGATATGCATTATCTCAGGTTAAGGATAATTATAAAGGTGTAAAAAAATAAAACAATATTTATGAAGCGATAAATAATTAAAAGGTTTCCTCACGGATTATTTTGTTAAAAACAAACCTGATTAGTGACAATCTCCGTTACAGCAAATATCAAATCTAACGGCCCATAAGGTAAGCGACACTTAAGAGAAGCTTACCCATATCCATATGGGCTTTATCTCAACCCATTTACGAGGCCATCATCGCACCTTATATTCTTAAAACTATAAATATCACGCAAACTCCACTCAATCTATTTTACTCCACTTCGAAAAAGCTCCGTCTTCTGTACATTTCGCTTTCGTCTCCGCAAACCCTAATTCTGATTCCGCTCCCCCCGATGATTGCATCTTGCTGTTATACCTTTGGTACTCTATCTATTTTTTGGATTCATCCGTCGAAGGTTCGTCGCTCGTCTCTCATCTTGTTCTCCGCTTGAAGAAGGGTTTTCGAAGGTCTCGATCTGTCTTTCAAGATTATTGAGGATTTGTCCAATCGGCACTCGAGGAAATTTTTTTGTGCTCTGTATCTGTATCGGATTTTCCGATTGATTTTTGAAGATTTATTTGGGCGCACTTTATTCTGATTTGCTGATTTTGCCTCGTCGCTGATCGATTGTTTACTTTAATCATGTGGTTTTCTGCGCAAAGTTGCTCCGACATGTGAAAACTCGTTCAGAACTCACTCAATTATCATTCAAGCCCAACGGATTGTCCGGATTCGATATGTTTTGTCCGCTTTTGTTTCTGAAGAGAAAATCATAGTCTTGCTTATTTTGGATAGGCGAGGGGAAGAAGAAGAACCGAAGGGAAGGTCTTCATTAGTGGGTTTGATCTTTTCTGAGTACTCGAAGAAGCTAGAGAAAAATTAGAGTTCAAACTTTGTATTCTTATATTTTGTTTTGATTTGAGTTCAATATTAGGCCAATTTTTTGCAGGCCTTTGATTGCTTACCGTTTGAGTTTCGTGTGCGTTCCTTTGATTTTTTAATCCTATTATTATAAAATTTTGTGGAAAAGAAAAGCAATAATGGCTGTGTATTATAAGTTTAAAAGTGCACGAGATTACGATTCAATTGCTATGGACGGCCCTTTTATATCGGTTGGTACTTTGAAAGAAAAAATATTTGAATCAAAGCATCTGGGTAGAGGTACTGACTTCGACCTTGTGGTCACTAACGCCCAAACTAATGAAGGTTGGTCTTATTCTCTATAGGTTTAACCAATCATGAAATGAAATTTGGAGGGTTAAGTAATTATTGATTGTTTTAGTCCCATGATTCAGTTCTTAGCTGTAGCTTTCTAAATTCAGGGCTTTGACTCTATCTTATAGCCATTAGCTGCTGAATTATTTAACTAATTGCCCAGTTTTTAAACTTGGGGTTGAGCATTGGTAGAACTTTATATTCTCATAAAAATATGTTTTTGTTAATGAAATGTTCAGTGAGGAAACAGAACTGTGCAAGAGTAAGCTTGCATGCCAATACTTGGAGGAATTATAATGGGAGTTTCGGTGGAATTGCTTATTATTGTTGGCGGTCTTTTTCTTATGCTTACATTTCATTTCTAGGGATAACTGGCACAAAAGATAGATACTATCTATATTATTGTCCTTTCAGTGTTTATAGGTTTGTTGTTCTCTGTTTTGCAATTTTCAGAATATCTTGATGAAGCGATGTTAGTTCCAAAAAATACATCAGTGTTAATACGTCGAGTTCCAGGAAGGCCTCACATGCCCATTGTTACTGAGAAAGAGTATAATCTCAAACCTTTAATTTCATGTTCAGTTAACTGACTTTTTTTCCTTTGTGTTTGATAAAGCGTAAATGCCACGCGAAATGTTTAGTTGATTGTCGGTGTAAATTAACTTTTCCTCATTACAATTTTTGAAATTTCTTCATACCATAGCAGTGTTGTTCCTCATTAGAAACTATTAAAATCTCTAATGTGGTCCCATAGATTATACCATTCTGGTCTGACAAGCTGAAGACTATTTTTGGTGTTCAACAGCATTTCTGAGGTAATGGTGTTTACAGGTTGAAGGTGGAAAGTAAGATGGAGGATAGCCCAGCAGAGAAGAGCAATTTTACAGCTCCTGATTCATCTACGATTATATATGTAAGTTTTGGTTGGCTGTTCAACCAACTTTGCTTTGTATATTAAATCGTGATAATGTAGATACATATAATTTTGGTGTATTTATTATGGTAATATAATAATCTTTGCATGACAGAATGAAGAAAACGATTGGGAAGAATTTGGCAATGACCTGTATGCTATTCCTGAAGTAGCACCAGTTCAGTTTAATAGTTCTGTTCCAGATGCTCCTCCTACAAATAAAGCTGATGAGGACAGCAAGATTAAGGCTTTAATTGATACTCCAGCCTTGGACTGGCAACGGTTAGATGCCCAGTTTTATTTAAACGATGTTTTGATTGCTTCTATGGTCTTTTACTAAATTTTATTTTCACCTGGATTTGCAGTCAAGCTGCTGATGGATTTGGTCCTGGTAGAGGATTTGGAAGGGGAATGGGAGGAAGAATGGGTGGACGTGGATTTGGTGATTTCCTTTTACTTATCAGTTTTGCTGGTGTATTGTTTTTTCTTTTTTGGAATATGCAATAGCAAAAACTAAGGAAAATACATCACCTGGTTTTGGTTTGCATATTCTTTACTGCTTCTGCTGGCCATTCTACACTTTCATGTAATTGCTTGCAATATGCAAGGCAAAACTCAAAAAGAAACGATTTTCTTTTTGGTGCTGATTAGGTATGGAGCGGAAAACACCTCCACCAGGCTATGTATGTCATAGGTGCAAGGTTCCTGGTATGTATATATTTATGTGATGGTTTCCCCACCTGATGATTTGTTTCTTCCTTTTTTCATTAATGCTTGGAATTGTGCTAAATATGCTGGCTTTGCTTTGTTTAGGGCATTTTATTCATCATTGCCCCACAAATGGTGATCCCACCTTTGATATCAAAAGAGTGAAACCTCCTACTGGTATC
The DNA here is from genome assembly GCA_949673415.1 of Euphorbia schlechtendalii. Lineage (NCBI taxonomy): Eukaryota > Viridiplantae > Streptophyta > Magnoliopsida > Malpighiales > Euphorbiaceae > Euphorbia > Euphorbia schlechtendalii. The sequence continues at coordinate 11,860 of CATIWQ010116472.1, read as the reverse complement.
CCTAAGTCAATGCTTATGGCAACCCCTGATGGCTCCTATGCATTGCCTAGTGGTGTAGTTGCTGTTCTGCAACCTAACGAGTAAACTTCTTTTTTGACGCCCTTGTATCTTTTTCATCCATATAATTCTTATAGTAGTTATCAGGTTGGATAGAGATATTAATCCTTATTTTAAACAGGGCTGCTTTTGAGAAAGAAATTGAAGGCATGCCTTCCACACGATCGGTTGGTGACCTTCCACCAGAACTTCACTGTCCTCTGTGCAAGGAAGTAATGAAAGATGCTGTCTTAACTAGCAAATGTTGTTTTATGAGCTTTTGTGATAAGTGTAAGTTTGTTGTAACTCTTATATCATGTTGGGTTTGTTTGCTTCCAAGATATGTATGCATTGCAATATAAACATGTTTAACACCACATAAGTCATTACCCACAGTTTGATATTTGCTTGAAGCACCATCTTCTTTTGCCCTTTTTAAAACCAAAATATCGCAAGGTTTCTTTCAGTAGTTTGGCATTTTGACAAGTTCATTTCAGGTATTAGAGATCATATCATTTCAAAAGCGAATTGTGTCTGTGGGGCAACAAATGTTCTTGCCGATGATCTACTTCCAAATAAAACAGTCAGGGATACAATTAACCGCATTTTGGAATCTGGTAACAGTAGTGCTGAAAATGGAGGAAGCACATTCGTAGTTCAAGGTTTGTTTTCAGAATTGCATGGTTTTCTGTAAATCTCCATGTGTATTTACATCATTCTTGCTTTGCTATCTTAGACATGGAGTCTGCCCGCAATCCACAGCCTAAGGTTCCATCACCTACGCAATCTGCTGCATCGAAGGAAGAGTGTAAACCCACTCCTGTTGTTGAAGAAACTCCAAATTCAAATTTGAAAGAAAACCTGGATGAAGAGAAGCCTGTTGTCATTCTACAGCAAGTTCCTGAGAAACCAAGGATTGCTAAAGCAGCTGATGTATTGGAGGCCACTTTTGACTCCACCAGTGTAAAGGAGCCCGCATCACGGGGTAGTGTGCCAATGGCTGAAGAGGAAGTGCAGCAGAAGCTGGCTCCTGCTGACGCTGGTAGTTATTTTTTGAATGTAAATGTACTGCTTTATGTGCTTGAATTAAAGATCATGATATTTATCAATTGTTTTTATTCAGTAGGGAATATTGCATTGTAGTATTCTAATCAAATTTTATCTCTTTTACCTCAGGGAAGAAAAAGAAAAAGAAGAAGGTTCGAATGCCTCCAAATGGTAGGACAATTTTTTTAACATTGGCTGGTCTGCATTTAGTTCCCTTGTTGCATGAAAGCTAATGTAGATGTTCATTTCATCATGACATGCTTCTGCCTTGAAGTATTAGTTCCCTGTTGGTTTTGAGTTGTGATTAATTCTTGATGGACACACTGCTTGTAGACATGTGGAAAGCTTCTCAAGATCTTGCAGCTGATTATATGATGCCTCTTGGACCTTCTGCCTATAATCCTTATTGGTACGGGATGCATCCTGGTACGGAGAGTTTTATGAATCCTTTTGGTGCTCCCATGCCATTCATGGGTTATGGGATGGGCCCCTTGGACACGCCATTTGGGGGTTTTACGCCTCCAGCTCCTTTTGCTGCACAAGGTTACATGATGCCCGTTGTACCCCCTCATAGGTGTGCAGAATATTTTGTTTTGCGGTACTTGAAGGTGTTGTTTTGTGCAAATTCAGGATTCAGGAAACCTGATCAAATCACTATGTTCTATTTCTTGAAGGGATTTAGCAGAATTTGGAATGGGTATGAATCCTGGACCTCCAGTTATGAGCAGGGAAGAGTTTGAAGCTCGGAAAGCTGATTTGTGGAGGCGGCATGAGAATGAGAGACGACCTCCTGAAAGGTAATACAGCTTGTTTCTTCTTCCTCCCTTTTACAGTTGTATTTTAACGAATCACTAGGATAGTGCTTTTTTTTCTTATTCTATTATATGCAGTGAACTACATGACTGCTGTGTGGAACTACGAATGAACTTGAATAGCTAATCGACTATGCTGAATTTGGACTATGGTCTCAGCGGTGCATCTTTCTTTCATGCTAAAGAACTCCAGAAACGTTTTTGTTGATTGTAGTTTCTTTCACATCTATGGAAAATAGGCCTTACTGTGTCATCAATTAGAAGGTTATAAACATAGAAGTATCTGAAAGCAGATACAGGCTATGTTAAATGGACCCGTTTAAAAGTGTCAGACACGGGCACGGATCCGGGTGTCTAGTATGCCAACCTCAAAATTTTATATATATATATATATATATATATATATATATATATATATATATATATATATATATATATATCAAAATAAATATTCGAAACTATAAACTAAAAGATAAAGTCCAAACAACAAACGAAATTAAAGGTATTAAACAAGTGGAAAAGATGACACAGTTTGTACCTTGGTTTGAAAAGTTAAGGTACTAAATCAGTGAATAATTAGTTTGGCAGGAAAAGAGAAATATAAAAAGACTTTTTTGGAAAGGAAAAAATTTGATTAGAATTTAAATTGGAGTAGCAATTACGTGAATAGTATTTGAATTGAAAGGTTTGTTGTTTAGAATGAAAATAGGAATAGGATAAACATAAATTATTATTTAAATCTTAAAGTTAATCCAATAAGAACAGGATATAATCCGTATATAATAGCCTTATCAGTAAATATCAATTTTGTTTACTTTAATTAAGCTTAATTATCTAATTAATTAATTTAATTGAAAAACCAAATTAATTAGCATTACCTTTCTCAGCCGTGTCCGGCTGTTCAGTGGCGGATCCGACACAGAATCCATGTCCGAATCCGTGTCAGTGTCATGTCGACACTGGTGCGGCTGCCATTTAGAAGGATCCGAGTATCATAGGATGCAGGTCTATACTTTATACTTTTGTTGAATCTGTGACACATTGTTTTTAATTCCTGAGTCACAATGTGTTATCATGCTCCTCCTTGAAAGTTGAAAATTGTAGTCATTGTCGTTGATTATTTAGTTTACTGTTAATCTTCAATTTTTCTGTTAGGTGACTGATTAGTTATTACTTATTATATTGCTTCAGGGATTTTCCCAGAGATAGGGAATTTGGTAGGGAAGTGAGCAGCGGTGGTGGTATTTCTTCGACGAAATCCGTATGTCTCTTTTGTTGTTTAAAGTTATGTTTGTCCTTTATTCCTGTGTCTTGTAGCAGGTATATTGTGTGGTCCAATGCAAACAATGGCGGAAGAATTGTGAATTGTTTATATACTACGTATACACACATATGGCTTTTCTGCAGATAGGCTTAGAAAACATTTCCTTGCATTCATATTAAGAAAAATGAAGAAAGGTGAAAATCATGCTATTCTGTGACTAGTAAAAGGGTTTGGGATGAAATTCGACAACTGTAATTGGAAGTTTGTAGATGGAGAGGAGTGAATTCAACCTCTTAATCAGACCGGTGCGGTGCCCTGGGGAAATGTTATAGGTCTTATGGTTGCAGTTTATATTATAGTTTTTTATTCATTTAGGGCTAGTTTGTGGACAGCTGGTGAATGTGTCCCTTTTCCTTCTTAAATTCAGTTTCCACGTGTGTGTGAAAAAGTTTATTTTTTACTTGAGAATACCCAAACTACTAATATTTATCTTTTAAAAAGGAATCACTTGGCTTTTCTATGAAATGATTTCTAAGATATTCCTGTATTTTTCTATGGAGTTGAAACTTGCAAGTATCTGCCTCATATTTTACATAAATTGAAACTTTTTATATTTTCTTATAAAGAAGGCCAAAAATATGTTCTACAAGATGGGGTGGCTTGGGTTTTAAGTCCTCTTTTTAGAAAAGTAATTTTCCTTTATTTAGAAAATAAATTGGGAAGTGAAAGGTGGTGAGAAGGGTATAGAAGTGGGGGGAATGAGTTGAAAAGCTGTATTCAACTGGTATGGTTGTGCTCGGGAAATTTTGTTGTAAAAAACGCATGCATTTTTCTGCACTCTTTGGAAATTAATTGGAATATGATTTTCCATAATGGAGTGGTTTTCTACCTTTCTTTTATTTTTGACCAAGTTTTATCCTGGAAAACAAAGTATCTATCTATATATACCATCTTCTATCTGCCTCTCTGTGCCTTCTTTTTTTACTTATAAATTGATCTTCACAAACTTTGAAATCAAGCAATGAAAAGAAAAGAAATGAATTAAGGAGAAATTAAAAGGAAAACGTAAAAAGGAAATATTTGAAACATCTAGCCCATTTGTATTTGGGCCTTATAGGCCCACTTTCATGTTTTGTTTTTGTCAGTGTCTGTAATTATTTTTAATTTCACTTTTCTTCAATATTTGCAGAAACCTCTTCCACCATCATCTAGTGGCGATCCACATTCATACCACCGCAATCGGCCACCTAGGCTCTCGCCTGAGCGTCCTTCATGCGAGCTCGAGCCACCGCCTCGGCCTTCCAAAAGGAAATCCGACCACCTGGACCGTGATAGAGATCGTGACTATGATTGCTACGATGATGACCGCGACAGATGCAAAGGTGAGAGCGATCGCGAACGCCACCTCCACCGCAAACGATCGGAAACATCTACAAAAGCTACGTCTGACGTGACGGTGAAAACCGCATCTTCGACTGCTAAACCAAGCTCGACTACAGCTGCCGAACGCAAGGCAAAGGCAAGCGTTTTCTCTCGCATTAGCTTTCCAGAAGCAGAGGCTCTCGCTAGGAAGCGGAAGCTATCTTGTTGCGGTGAAGGCGGAACAGGTGTCCCGGTGGCATCTTCGTGTGTGAAAGCGACGAGTGGTGGCGGTGGTGGAGGAATGGAGGATGAGTCGAGTGATGAAGAGAGGCATTTCAAGAGGAAGCCTTGGAGATGTGAGTCATCGCCTGGTGATAGGGATTTGAGAGGGTCAAGGGACAGGGATCGCAAGCACCCATAGTAAGGCTTTTGGATTTCAAGGAAAACGGAAGATGTTGGTTGGCATGGAGTTAGTTATGCTATAGGCTTTGCATTGGTTGGACTGGGAGATGGGGGGATTTTGTTGTATATCGACGAGCTGGCTGTGTATGCTTTATGTGGCCTTAAAGGCCTTAACAAAACAACACTTTGGATATTAATGTTTTAAATCAAAATGATTTCATTTCAATGATTGATTACTTCATTTTTTGTTTTAACTTATTTCCTTCACGGCATGAATACCCTCAATATACCCATGACTTTTCCTTTTCAGTTTTCTCTCTCTTTATTTATTAATTTAGAATAATAAAATATAAATTAGTCAGTTTAATAAAAGAAAATGGATACAATATTGACAAACTCGCTTTTTGACTGTGTGGTTTATGGGGTTGTAAATGAACAACGTTACTCGAGGACAATTCGATGTTCGGCTTGGTTAAATCTTGTTCGAGCTCGGTTCGTTAATAAACGAGCTTGATCGTTAGCAAAAATTAACGCTTGTTATAATAAATGAATGGAGCTTGAACAATTGTGTACTCGGCTCAAAAGCTCGTGAATAAGCTCGTTTAAAAAGTTCGTGAACATGTCGTGAATTATGAATATTATAATTCTCATATAACTCATAAGTATACTACAAAGAATAAGTGTATATATGAATATATGTTGTGTAAAATTTGAGTATTTTTAAGAGAAAATAAGTTTTAAAGACAACAATTTTATTCGTGTAGTAATAATAACATAAGATGAGTTTGTTGAAAATTTAATTAACATATTCAATTAAAGCTTGATTTAAGCTCAGCTCGAGCTCTACTCGGGCTCGGTTGACTAAGCTTGATTTCGGTTCGAATTCGATTTAACCAAAGTTCGAGCTCGATTTAAGTTCGTCAAAAATTTAACAACAGAACTTGAACAACCAATGTTCGGGCTCGATTCGGCTTGTTTACATTCATGTAGTATATATGTTATACATTTATAAGTTCTATCATTTTTTTTTTGGATTATGGATAATATGTTAAAGTAATGTATCAAAAGAAAAAATGAGTGATTAATGGAAATAACCAGTAGCTTTTTTGTTTCCTTTCCTTGCTTTGTTTGGTTTTCTTCTTTCCTAAACAAATTATTTTCAATTAAAACTTCCTTGAAATTTATTTTTATTTTTATTTTTCCACATTGAAAAAACAAGAAGTTATCATGCCTTTTATAACTATGAGCCCGTACTAAATGCCTACCCCAACCGGTGCGGATAAGAATGACCCGATGTTTTACCCTAATTTAAAAAATTTCAAATTTGAGTCACATGTGATAGGTGAATAAAAAAATTTCCTTTCCAATTTAAACGCAATTGCTATTGTTTAAAAAAATTATTATATTATTGCGAACTATTTTTATAAAAGTTATTTTCTGTTCAATTGTTTCACTGTAGTAGAAGGTCTATAAACCAACACCTCTTCATTTGTAATGAACAACTTTTATCATTCAATGAAAATCACCAAAGTTTTAACTTGATACTCTTGAGATAAACGTCATTTAAATTCAGCTTAAGAATACCCATAAAAACCCAATTTTCTGGCAAGTCCAACCTGCAAAATCCTCTTGTGACATAATCAACCATTATAATACCACTCTGTTTGTTCATGTACGGATGACCAAATGTTGAACATAACAGCAGTTCAAAACTTAAAACCAGCCTGTGAAAGCTAAAAGAACATTAAAAACCACAAGCAGAGAATTGGAAGCTTAGGAAATCAACAAGGCAAAGTAATCAATCCTACATTATACAAAATCCGTCAACGCAGAGAGGTAAAATAATAGTCCATGGAGTTCATAAATGTAAAAAGAAAAAAGAACGATTATTTATTTTGCTCGTTTAATTGTATAGTTAATAGCAAAGTTAAAGTGAGATGTCTGAGCATAACACCTCCAAAAGCACATTATTTATTTTGACAAAAGTTGTTGCCATACACAAGTGAGCCACATATTGAAAACTGAAGAATGCTCATACCGCGTTAGTCCATGCAACACGCTCAACATGATAGAAAAAGAGAATTTGCAAGTCTTTTCCTGTTTTAGCCCAATTAATACATATTTGCTAAAAAGAAGTTCATGAATCCTGTTCAGTACAAAAATGCCTGCAAAAACAAACAAGAGAATTACTCTCAGAAAAATAATCCGTGTTGTCTAAGATGAGATTCAACATTTAACAATAACAAAACACAAATATCAGACGTATAACTTCATGAAGCATCAACACAGCCAGATAAATGAGTTAATGACAGGGAATCTATCTGACAACCAAACCTTAGAGTTCTAAATCATTAACAAAACAAGGATCTTACCAATTATCAACAGCAGCAACTAGCATATATCAAAAGTTCAAAACTAAAAAGTTCATAATGCAACACCGAAAATCCTTATTTTATGTCTCCAAACCCTTTAAGGGAATCAAAATAGGAAACAAGAAAAAGTAGGCACTGAAAGATTGAATAAATTAGCCAAATAATGAGTTTTTGAAGAGCTTGCTTGCAAATCATTATTCTTAAGACTACCTTCATTAGTCACAATCAATGAAAGACAGGTTAAGAACAGCCCTTGTTTGGGATGAAGTTTCTTTTTTCTACACTTGAGATTATAGAATGGTGTCCAACCTTTACATTCCTTCTATTTTTCAAAACTCAATAATTTGAGTGTTTATAAGGGTATCTGCCATTCCAAATAAAGTTTTAGAACTAAAGCCTCAAGAACTTTCTAAACTCACTTTAAGCTAAACCAAAAAATCTATGCTGTCTTTTCTCATCTTCATATCACCCTCAAAACCTATATATCAAGGGCAGATTTAAGTTGTTATTGATGCCGCCCCACCACCTTAATGACAAAGTCAGTAAAAGAGAAGTATTTTTTTCAAATGTTGATTCTTTGGATGCTATTGAATACATATTTGCTAATCTAAATTGAATTCATTGGATGTCTGTTCATCGAACCATATTATTCAATCACGGTAAATCTTTTACATCCTGGTAATATGACTACGAGAACAAATCAATTTTACCCTCTTAATATAAAATCTGCCTCGGATGAACTAGATAACTGAATTAGTTAATTAGACAGATAAGCAAAGAACTACTTTCATCTCAATTGAAAAGCTTCAAAATGTAAGCCATTGTCCTCTAATACAATAGTCTGTCTAATGCAGCTCATGGTATTGAATTAAAATCATTATTTCTATAAACGGTTAGCTGAGTTGAATCAACTCAGAATAGGAAAAATCATCACCAAGCGACTCATTCATGTGAACAATCAGAAATATATACAAATAAATCTGAATTTTCTTTTCTAGTAGATAAATACCTGGATTTTAAGCTGTCTGTGCTGGGATCATTCCTGTCTTTCTGGCGTAAGCAAAAATACCTCCAGCCTCAATCACAGGTCCGGCATCCCCGATCGGTTTCAGCTTATACTCCTTACCAGTCGTGTGATTGATCAAGCGGCTCTCTGCAAGCTCAATAGTTACAACATCTCCAGTTTTGCACTCCTCACAAATCCTAACCTCCGATTCCAGTGGATAAATCTCTCCAGTAGCCACCGAATTCCTAAAGAAGATGCGGGCATAAGATTCAGCAACAACTGCCGCAACACCCGCCGCGCCTAGAGCCACCGGAGCATGTTCACGCGACGAGCCACATCCGAAATTGTCACCGCCGATCACGATAGAGTATTTCGTCTTCATTTCATTAGGTTCGATGAATCTGGTCTCATAGGAGGCCGGGAGCCCTATCAAAGCATATGAACCAAGCTTCTCATATTCGTCAGGATTTGAAGGTACAAGTGTGAGGTACTCGGCAGGGATGATCTGGTCAGTGTCAATGTTATCGCCGACCACGTAGCAGAGACCATGGAATGAAGTCTGATTGGCGGAGGTGGGAGTAGCGGTGTCGGATCCGGCGGCGCGTGGAATGATGAAAGCAGGCGCGTGTGTTGAAGAAAGAGGTTTAGCAGCCGGTTGCGGATGAACGGAGGGAAATTTGAGAGAACGAGAAGAGAAGAAAGGGAAAGATGATTTAGAACCAGAGACGGTGGCGATTGAATTAGTATTAGACATACAGAAAGAGGAGCAGAAGGAGGCCGCCATTTTTCACAACGGAGGAAATTTGGAACAGAGCTTGGGAAGAAATGAAGTGCAGGTCCGTATTGACCGACTCTACTGTGTACCAACGTCCGGTAGGATTCCGCCACGTAAGCATAATAGATCATCTTAAAGCCGCCATGCCAGTGATCACATATACCAAGCCCGTTGGGCTTATGGCGGCCCATAATGGATAATGGAAGCAGATGAAACGCTGTCGTTTCATGGCAGTCACAGTGGAAAATGGGCAGTCCGGGCATCACTGGCACTGCAAGTATATAAAGAGGGGTTTTTCATTCATCAATTCCTCAAAATTTTAGCAAGTGTAAACCCTAGCCAGTGGTTGTGTAGCACAGCTCCGATCCAATGGGTACCGTCCCTATCTAATCTACTTGAATATTTTAAGCTTATTAACGATTCTAATATCAAATGCTACTTGTTTTTCTGTTGGATGATTGAATTTTTGGGTTGAACCTGTTAATTCTCCTGTTTGTGTATCTTTCAAAATTGTGATCCAGAAAATGCTTGCAATAATCATTCTGTTAATATTTGCTTTGAATGGCAGGGGCGTACAAGTATGTGTCAGAGCTATGGAGGAAGAAGCAATCAGATGTGATGAGGTTTATACAGAGAGTAAGGTGCTGGGGGTACAGGCAACATCCTTCCATTGTTCGAGTTACTCATCCAACTCGCCCTGACAGGGCACGCCGCTTGGGTTACAAGGCCAAACAGGTTTACTCAACTTCTCTAATTTGTGTCTATTAATTAGTTTTATACAACTGAGGATTCAATATGCCTGCTTTGTGTTTTATACTGATATTACTCTTATATCATTCAAGTATGCTTTTCATGTTTTGTTTATTCAGATGCTAGCTATTATTTCATTATTTGTCTCCAGCGGAAGTAAGAAATTTGCATGACCCTATTCTTGTTAAGTTTGATTACAACAAATGTTGGTTAATGTAGAATCTGTTTTTTCACGTGTCTCTGTGCGTTTATGGTTTTTGTTAGGTGCAAAGTTCTATGATCTGCCTATCCTGTTATTTTTCTTTGTTTTTTGGTTTTCTCTAATACTTGAAGGCGTTGTTCTTGCTGGTCAATCGGTGTCTTGATGCATATTCATCCATCCTAAGGAGGGTGTTTATGTGTGATGGAAAGATGCTTTCTAAGACCAGCCATATCAAATATAGTCGATCATCTGACCAAGTGGATTTTCTTTTCTTGAATACACTTTTGTCTCGATTGACACAAGTTTTTTTTGGCCAAATACATCAACCACCCTCTCAACTTGGGAACAAAAGTCTGATGTCATCCTGAACTTTCAAAAGTTTCAATCAACCCCCTCAACTTAGCAAAAATGCACCAGTTTGCCCCCTCCATGCCACGTGTCAACTTCTAGTTGTAAAGAGAAAAATAAAAAAATGGCATTCTTTGAAAAGTCAAACTAATCAGATTTTGACACATGGTGTTGAGGGGGGCTAAGAGGTTCAACTTTGCCAAGCTGAGGGGGTTGATTGAAATTTTTGGAAGTTAAGGGTGACATCAAGCTTTTGTTACCAAGTTGAGGGAGGTGTTAATGCATTTGGGCTTTTTTTCTTGGTAATCATTCTTCGAACTTAAGTCCATCTCTTGGTATGCAACGCAACAACATGCTTTGTTTCTGTCCCATGTTCACATTTGACTAACTAAAACATTCACTCTTTCAGGGTTATGTAGTTTACCGAGTTAGGGTTAGGCGTGGTGGTAGGAAGAGGCTTGTTCCCAAAGGTATAGTGTATGGTAAGCCCACCAATCAGGGTGTTACCCAACTGAAATTCCAGCGAAGCAAGAGATCTGTTGCAGAGGAGCGTGCTGGTAGGAAATTGGGCGGTCTAAGGGTTCTAAACTCGTATTGGATTAATGAGGTTTGTTGCTTGTTAATTGTGTTTCTCGTGTCAATGTTTGTCGTTGATTGCGATTCTGTAATGAATGCTCAGGACTCGACTTACAAATATTTCGAGGTAATCTTGGTCGATGTGGCTCACAATGCTATAAAGAATGATCCAAGAATCAACTGGCTCTGCAATCCTGTTCATAAACACAGAGAACTACGGGGCAATACTTCGGAAGGGAAGAAAAACAGAGGTCTTAATGGGAAAGGACATCGACATCACAAGCAACGACCTTCTCGCAGGGCTACCTGGAAGAGAAACAACACACTTTCGCTTCGTAGGTATCGTTGAAGATGTCGCATGTAAGTTATTGGGTTTTGTTATCTGGGGGACTAAGTCGCCTTTTTAGAATTGAAATTTTGGATGTTATATTATATGAAAGTTGAAACATTTTTTGAATATTGCTGTCCATGTTCAAATGTTGAGATTTTTTGTAGTCCTAGGCGCTAGGAGCATGGATATTGATAATTTGATATTTAGCGTTTCTATTATCAATGGAAACATCTGTTTTTCTGCTGGTTACATAGTTACTTGGTTAATGTGTTCTCTGAACTGGGTTTTTACCCTCAAGTCTTAACACTTGCAAAGTACAAGGAGTTTCTTGGTTTCGACTTCCTCAATGTATCACAAATTTTTAGTTCAATGTGTTCTGTTAGAGTGGCTTGTTGGAGTGTCATATTTCTGGTTATTAAGTGAAATTCAAATTCGTTAATCCAATAAATAATACGAAATGTGTGAAAATTTTGGAAGAGTGACAACTTGCGAAACACTTATTATCTGTTACCATTACTTCAAATAAGAATTTTGTAATTTAAGCTTTAAAAATCAAAAGATACCAAGTATTCTAGTA